>LN483753.1:0-35005 GCA_900002565.1 Culicoides sonorensis
AAATTATAAGGGAAATTTTTTAAGGCGTCGCCTTAAAAAATTCGTAGGAATTTCCTCTAATTCGTAGGATATTTCAACACGGTTGTTTTAATTATTTTTTTTACATTTCTTTTTTTTTCGTTTTTTATGTTAAAATAAAGGGAAACATACAACTTACATGAAGTCAATACAATGGAAATAATTTGAAATTTTACACATAAAAGAAAGTCTTGAATCGTGTTGTGGTTGATCACTGATTAAATTTTAAAGTAAAACGATTTCAGTTCATATGAAATTGAAATGAAATTTTCAAGAATTTTTATCAAATTCATCTCAAATTTTTAGCGCTTGTCCATTCTTCTTCTTCTTCCTTGCTTTTATTCATGTACGGATTTAAATATACATAAATAATTCTCATTTTTGTTAATCAAATAATTAACCATGAGGTTTGCAAAATTTTTAAAAATCAAAATGTTGTTGTTGTTGATTATTTTCAAAAAAATGCGAATATTGTGGGCATTAAATTCAAAATATCGACTTTCAAAATGGCGGAATTTTCAAAATATGGAAGTCTTCTGAAATGAAAGACATTCAAAAAAACTCAGGAATTTGGGGAAAACTGTGGAATTCTTCAATATGGTGCAAGGTCACAAATCTTTGAAATATCAAGAAAAACCATGAAAATTTTCGAGATCGCAGAAAAAAGCAGTGGAATTTTCCAAAATTGGGTAACCTCTAAATGGTCGAATTTCCCCGAATGTTCGTTTTTTTCGTCTTTCAGAATTTAACGCCAGGTCAACTCGAATTGGAGGGTCACGTTCGTCAAGGTCACACCTTTGAATGAAAATTCCTCACCATATCAGCTCTCAGAAGAACCATCTTTTTCTATTCTGAATTTTGCGGCCAATTGAGACCAAACTCATTAAAAGGAGCATTCTCTAACTCAATCGGATATTTTCATTACTATGATGGTTGTCATCGTTAATCTAAGACAACAATCAGCTTTCCAAATCACAATTCAGAAAATCCAACGAAAGCATTTCATTTCATTTCATTCATCTTCCAATTTTTTTTATCTCAATTCAAAAATAAATCCAAAAAAAACAACACTTAAAAGTTAATCGCACTTAGATCACAATACACAGACATAAACACACACACACACACACACACACACACACACACACACACACACACAAACAAACATTTTATTAACACACAAAAGCATCCTCTCAAGTATAAAATCAAACAATAAAAAGTGATTTTGAAATGTTAGGTGGCGATGACATGTACTTATTATCATTTTATTGTTGTTATTGGACGAACGCGGAAAAATAATAAACATGGAAAATAAAAGAAAAGAGAAATGAAAAAAAAACTGAAAATGAGAAAAAAAATAAAATTGAAAATGACAAGACCAAACGAAAAATATTAAAAGCTTAACTAAATATTAAAGGATCTGTGTAAATTATTTGATGATTCTCATTTCATTTTCATTTTAAGTGTGAAAAGGAAAAATCAATTGAAAATTTTTCATTCATTATTTTTTTTTATTTACAAACTAATGATGTTGATTGTTTTCTTTTACTTGGAAGTTGAATTGAAAAGTTTTACTTATGAGTATAAAAAATTTGTAATCCACAGCACTTTAGAAACTTTTTTGGTAATTACTCAACAAACATCATATTTTTTTATATGTTTTATAAATCCGTTTTTTTTTTATGTTTGTAAGTGTGTGTGTTCAAAAACATGAAATGAAAAAAAACATACAAAACTTTTCATTTCCAAACACAAACAAAACACTCAATTTAAAAACATTTCTCCAAATCCTCAACAAATATCAGTACAAAATTTATTCCACATGTTTTTTTTTAGTGTTCTTGTAAGCATTTAGTTGTAAAAAAAATTCCAATGCAAATCTATGAGTATGAGAATGTGCATGTGTAAATGAAAATGTGTATTTAAATGCATGTTCTACAACTTTGCCAATTTATTGATGCAAACACCGATCGATCATTGTCTGTAACCACCACCCAAATGATTTATGTTTTATTCCGGTTGTGCATTCTCTTGCATTTACATTCATAGTACAGTTAAATCCTGTGCTTAAATTGCATGAGAATGTGAAAAATTTACTTTACTTACATCAAATATATGGCTTGTGCTTTGTGTGTGTGTAAAGAGAGCATCTGTGTGAAAATTGAACAAGGTATTAAATGTGAAATGTGTGTGCACATGTGAAAATAACACAATTTTCCAACAGGTAGTGGATTTTAACATGTTAAGAGTATTTACCTCGATGAAAGTTTGCCAAAGGTTATAACTTGAACTTTTTTAGTTTTTTTTTTTATTTTATTTTATTTTAACTTATTTTACATTTAAAAATACATGTGTTTGATGAGTTTGTGTTAACTTTTTTTTGTTATTGGGGAAAAAAAACACACATTAAAACTATTAATTGCAATTATGTTGAAAGGAAAAAGTTTTATCGTTTCCTTAACTCCTTCTTCGTCTTCATATTCTTCTTCATCTAAATGGGTGTTGTATTAAACACTAATAAAATAATGACTTGATGATGCATTGAATGAACGTCATCATCTAGTTTCATTGTACGTATAAAATGATTAAATATGAAAATCTTGTTATTTTTAGTACATTCTTAAACCAAAACCAGATACTCCAGTGATTTTGAGGGAGTTGAGATTGTAACTATGAATTTTTTTAATGAATTTTAGGGTTACCAGATCTTTGTAGACTTTGGTCAGGAAATATTTCGAAGTTCAAATGTCCCTTTTTTCCTGCTACTTTATTTGGGTTGGTAGCTTCAATTGATAAAACAACAATTGATAATGATAACGCATTTTCACAATTAGCCTGACTAATGACCTGAGAGTAGGTCTTAATGGCCACCCTATATATCTTAATTTGAATGTTACCAGAAATTGATCTTTTATCATTAAACTTACCATGAATATTTTCATTTACCCCTTTCTTTATGATTTAAATTTAACTTCATTCATTCATTGATGGGACACTAAATTTTGTTTTCTTTCAATTCATTTTACATTGCATCAGTGAAGGAACAACTTTTATGCCCAATTTTCCATCTTTTATCTGAAATACAACAAGTTAAATGTCAATTTCACTCTGATACTGAATTTTCATGGAGACGACAAACTACACTTTGGTTCTTCAATTAAAATAAAAAAAAATATGTTCCAAAAACAAGTGTAACAGAAAAAGTTATTTTAAAAATTAATGATAGCAAAGTTAAGTAATGAAAGCAACAGAAAAAAAATTATATGCAAAATTACTTGAAGATTAAAATAAAAAAATTTTTAATAAAAAATTAAAGAGAAAAAAAATGAGAAATTGAAGGGAGTTACATGAAAAATTATCATGAATCAAGTCACAAGGAACAACTTCCAAAGATTAATTTTTTTTTTTGTCTTTGAAGAAAAAATTTAAGAGCATTTTAAAGTTTTCTTAACTTTTTGCTTTCCTTATTTTAAATATAATATAAAATGACTTGTTGAATAACTTATTTCCATTATTTTTTTTCTCTCATTTTACTTTTAATACGAAATGTCTTTTTACACATAATGAATCAAAAAAAAGAAGTAAAGAGAAAATTGAATATTTTTACAAGTGCCTTCATTATAAATATTTTTTTTTAAATTTTTATAATTTTAACATTTTTTTTTTTTTTTTTTTATATAAAAGCAAAGTAATACAAGAACAAAACTTTGTTTGTTTGCTTTTGATTTCTTTACTCTCTTTTTTTATTTTATTTTTTTTATTATTTTTAATTAGCATGAGATTATACTCCACTTAATTCATTTTCATTTTTCCCTGTGTAAAATATGAAAATAATGAGAAATAAAAAAAAAAATAATATTTACACGCATATGCACACTGTAAGATGAAAACGACTTGAACTTTGATTGACGCTGACAAGGCGTTTGATGAATGAAATTTTTAATTGCATTTCCTGTAAATTTGTAAACTAATTTGAAACCGACTTTTATGGGCACTCTTGTAGTCCACGCTTATAATGCGAGTTAGTTTACGAGGTTGATTTCAACTTACAGTGTACATACCCAACCACTTAAATATTATAATCTCATATTAAATATTTTTTTTTGAACAATTAGGAGAGAGGAAAAAAAATTGCATTTAAATCCACATAAATGATGCTTTTAAAAGAACACCAAAAAATAAAAAAAAATAAAATTGTTTCCATTAGTTACACAATTAAAGGACTCACTCGCAGACAGAATTGAATTTTTTTTACAATTTTAATCAATTTTGATAATATTATTTTATATTATTTGTATTTAAATCCCTTTGTCGTGCCATTTCATTGTGAATTATTGAAGTATTTGAATAAATTTGTCATCATAATTTTTTTTTGATGAATTCCATCGTAATGCGCTCCCTTCATTTTTTTTCAATGAAAATAATAGAAATGGAATGTTATGGAAATGGTTTGATGTCCTTATTGATGATAGAATTCGTGTTTTGAGAGAAAAAGATATCATACGAATTTAATGAAAAAATTAATTGAAATACAATAAAAATATAAATTACCTTGAAAAAATACGTCAAATCAAGTTTTCATGTAAAATTGTGATATTGGTCAGAAAATTCTTGTAATTTTTTTATAATCAAACAAAAATACGCTTCAAGCACCACCTTGTTAAAGTCGTTGGATGACATAAGGCCCAAAACTGACTTCATGAAGCTTAGGCCCCTGTATCTCAAACCAAGTAAATTAATTGAATTTAAATTTCATCAAATTTCATTCTCAAATATGAAAATGCACTTTCTCCAATCAATTCAACTAAACATTAAACTTTTTCATGATAAAAAAAAAACAAAAAAATGCATTTTCTTTTTATTTTTTCTCCCTTTTTACAGGTTCCTATTAGTTTTTCTGTTGTTTTTATTTAATTGTATACATTCATTCACCTTCCTTCTCCTTAAATAAAATAACAAGCTGGCAAAAGTAATTTTCATCTGAAAGCCATAAACATTTCTCTTCTTCTTCTTCTTATTTCAATTCAATACTTTCAATTTATATGTGTGAGTGTGTGCTCAATTTTATACTGACATAATTAAGGTGGAAACCTTTAAGAAATAATAATAAAAGAAAAGTTTGTCGATATTATTGTGTAGATTCTGTTATTTTCATTTTTTCATTGTGTTATTACAATCGTGACTGGATCATGTTCCAGCGGTGGTGGTCAAGATGAAAGAAAATATAAACGCACACACATTTAGAGGTGGAAAAATACCATCATCAAACAAAATCAAAGGGAACGGGTTGTTGTTGTTGTTGATTGAATAAAACTTTTCCTTGTATTATTATTTTTTCTTTTTTCATTTCATTTTATTATTAAATACATTTTTCGGCTTCCACGTTTCTTGGTTACATTTCAATTCTAAGAGTGTTTTGCCATGGTTTCAATTCAATTCATGTACAAAAGTACTTTTTATCATTATTATTTTTTGTACAAAAAAAAGTTTTTCATCTTATTTCTTGTGGATTTTCATTTCAAAATTTCATATAAAATTGTTTATTTGTTTGAATTGAAAAATAACTTTTAACTAAACTACAGAACCGAGAAAAATTGTAAAAAGTGTGTTTAAACGGCTTCTAACCACTTACTATTTGTAAAATAAAAAAAAAACGTAAAGTTATTATTTCATTTTACTTTACTTACTCTTTTTTACTTGTAAAAGTGGTAAAATTGTAATTCTCATTTCAGAACAACATAAAAATTGTTTTGAAGAAATGTTTTCTGAAGTTTGATTAAATTTAACTGGAAATTTCTGGAAATCGTGTGAAATTTACAAAATAAGTTCAGATCAAAAGGAAATCAGTTTACCAGTCGATTAAAGTGAATCATCACAAAATCCTTTGTTCAAAAAATGCAAAGAAAATCCTTGAATTTATAGAACAATTTATCACCATAAAAAATTTCATCATGTTCATATTTCAATGGATGCTCAATCTAAGTGTTCTAAATACATAAATTAAGCTTTACATTTTTTATTATTTTTTTCAATATTAATTTTTTTATTCTTTATGACTTTGTCTGGAAGACTGTCTATCTTACTATATAATATTTAACAATGACTGGCAAAAATAAATGACTGGCCATCAAATTTATGATTTTAATTCTGTATTTTATATTACTTTACATTTTTTGTGTGTTTTTTTTTCATACAATGACAATCAATTTCCATGCACAACAATAAAAAAATGTAAAAAAAAATAAAATGGTCTGGTCACAGATTTTTATGATTTTTAATCCGAGATGTGATGACAAAAAAAAAGTGAAATAAAAATTATTCATATTAAATAATGAAAAATCATAGTTCTGCCAATACGAATTTGAATGAATAAATTGTAGGAATTAAATGGAATTTTTGTTTAAAATTTTTTGTTGTGTTTCATTGAAAAGCATGAAAAATGAGAACAAAGAACAATAAAACAGGATTTAGGCCATATTTAATTCAGACACTTTTTTTGGAATAATCATCGATGTCCTGTCTCACTTTATATTGATTTTTTTTTAAGCGCAATTCTCGTCTGTTTGTGTCAAATGGTCGAAATTTTCCTAAACGGTGGAATTTTGACAAATGGTCGAAATTTTCCTAAGCGTTCAAATTTTGCCAAATCGTCGAAATTTTCCTAAATGATCGAACTTTACCAATTTTTCGAAATTTTCCTAAAAGATTGAATTTTCCCAAATGGTCGAAATTTTTCTAAACGATCGAATTTTCCCAAATGGTCGAAATTTTCCTTAACGTTCGGATTTTTCAAATGGTTGAAGTTTTCTTAAACGTTCGAATTATGCCAAATAGTCGAAATCTTTTAAAACGCTCAAATTTTCCCAAATGGTCGAAATTTTCTAAACGATCGAATTTTCCCAAATGGTCGAAATTTTTCTAAACGATCGAATTTTCCCAAATGGTCGAAATTTTCCTTAACGTTCGGATTTTTCAAATGGTTGAAGTTTTCTTAAACGTTCGAATTATGCCAAATAGTCGAAATCTTTTAAAACGCTCAAATTTTCCCAAATGGTCGAAATTTTTCTAAACGTTCGAGTTATGCCATATAGTCGAAATTTTCTAAAACGTTCGAATTTTGCCAAATGGTCGAAATTTTCTTAAACGTTCGAATTTTGCCAAATGGTCGAAATTTTCCTAAGCGTCCGAATTTTGCCAAATAGTAGAAATTTTCTTAGGCGTTTGAATTGTTTCAAATGTTCGAAATTTTTCCAAACGTTCGAATTTTGCCAAATGGTCGAAATTTTCTTAAGCGTTTGAATTTACCCAAATGGTCGAAATTTTTCTAAACGTTCGAATTTTGCTAAATAGTTGAAATTTTCCTAAGCCTTCCTCCCCATGAAAGGATCAAAAATCAATTGATCATATCAAAAAACGGACGTTATTAAATAAAAGTGAAGTAATTGAGACGTCACTTATAAAAAAAATCATTAATTTCCTTTGAATTTTTCCATTCTCTATTTTCCTATACAAAAAAAGAAAATGTACACATAAAAACCCCAGTTATTTGAGCTCACCTCACCTCAACAAATACACAAACATTTATTTTAGCTTAAAGAGTATATATTTTATGAACAACAATCCAAGTTAAGTAAATAAAGGTGTGCTTTTGTTACAATATTTTATCATCATTTATTATTATTAATTTCATATTTTTGTTCTACTCCAAGAGTGTTTCATGGTCTGTCCCATTACAATATTTACCTTTAAAACAACACACACACACACTTTTTTATTATTATTATTATATTTTTTTATTATTTATTTGTTTGTCTATCCATATTATGACATCGAAGTTGATGAAGCATGACAGACATTTGATCAAGGACTTGTTTGTAATATGATGTCATAATTGTTGAAAATACAATGAAAAATATTTATCATAAAATTGTGCTTTAATTCATTATTCATTAAAATTTGATTATTTCTTCTAATTGATATTAAATTCAATTTTTCCATTTCTTTTTCCAGGTTGTGCTTTTGTCAAATTCAGTTCTAATCAAGAAGCACAAACAGCGATAACAAGTTTGCACGGTAGTCAAACTATGCCGGTAAGTTTACACATTTACATTTTTATTTAATTAATTAGAAATTCATTACATTGAGTCTGTGCATTGAACTGTATTGTTTTTGTAATAAAAAGGAAAATGGAGACGATCATCCATTAGAGTGTGTGTGCTTGGGAAATGATGAACATTAAATTAATGAGAAAATGAGTTGAAATAGATAAAAAAGGAATAAAATGAAATAAAAGGGGAAAAATAAACAATTGATTTAATGAGATATTTCATTTAAAAGAGTATCATCATCATCATCTGTATAATTTTTCTGTATAAATTCTGTATCTTTAACCACACATTTATTGAAAGAAAAAACAAACAGAGTGATGTATTTTTATCCTTTTAGAAATGTTAATCAATAATGTGTGGTAGTATTATTAAAGCGAGAAAAATGATAAATATTCATGATTAATTTCATAGACATGAGTTGGGATAATAATTTTCATCTTCTTTAATGATTCTGACACGAAAAGTAAAGATATGAAAATAATTCGAAATGTTTAAGTTGATGTTATATGTGAAAAGGAAAGAAAAATAAGAAAAATCGATAATTTTTTTGTAATATAAATTAATGAATGAATTTCATTAAAGATATGGGTTCATGTTACTTATGAACTCTGGTTGACTTTTGGTCGAATCTGCCAAAATTTTCAAAGTCTACCTGGTCCACCAAAACTTTGAGTCACTGTGGGTGCTCAACAAAACCGTGTTGGATTTTCCTACAAATTTTTAAAACGTCATCATAATAAAATTCCTTTAAATTAACCTTTTCCTTTAATTTCTCATTGTAATCAATGCAATTGCAATGAAAAAGTTGCTGAATTCGGGTTCATTCCATTTTGACATTCCTGAGAACAAAAAATACTTTAAATAATTGAAAATTTATGTTTTTCATATTAAAGTACAACCCATAGATGAGAAAAGAATTTATTTTGGGGCAAAAGTTTATTAAAGTTTCAATCATAAATAATCTGCTTGAATTTTACTTCTTGAATTAAATATTATTATTATTTTCAGTTGAAGAAGAAAAATGTTCCCTTACAAAATAATTGATAAGATTTTATTAATAATGTACGAAATAATACTGAAAAAGGACAAATCTTACTTTAAATAATTTATTAACAAATATTAGACTTAGATATGATGATAAAATGAATTTATTAGAGGGGTTTCATATACAATTCATACATTTTTAATGCGATTTGAAACTTATCTTTAAGTTATATGTGTGTGTATTTTACACAATATTAAAAATTAAAGAGGAAAATCTATTTTCTATCAAATTACTATGATTAATTTCATTTTATTTCATTTCAATTAAAAAAAAAAAACTTAAAACCCAAATTTTAATCATTTTTATTCAAAAATTATAATATGATATGATACAAAATGTTATTAAAACTCAATTTCACATTCATTAAATGTATAATGATTGTAATTTACTTACATTACACATTCGATCACATTGAAAAAATAAATTCAAATAAAAAAAAATTATTCTAAATATTCAATTACAAATCTGGTTTCATTACAAATTGTATGTAATTTTATATTAAAATGAAAAAAAAAATGTGGCACCACCACAAAAAAAGAGAGAACATTTCAATTTTATTTCATTTTACATTATTTATCATCATTAAATTGATGACAATGTTACAATGAAGTGAAGCCCCGCATCTATTATTATTGTATTATATGATATTTTGTTATTTTTTGGTTTTTATGTGATACTAAAGTAAGATAATTTAATTTAATTTCAATTATTTTTCCATTTTATAATAATAATGGAAACCTAATTATTATTGATTTAAATTATAATGTTGTATAAGTCCGAGGCATGCCTTCATATAAAAGTGAATCATGTTGTCAAACCAAAATAATAATAATACCATGTCGCGAAATGAAGTTTTCAAAACCTATCATTTAATGTATAAAATAATGTATATGATACACATAAATATACACATAGATAGATAATAAGGCAATAAATCAAGTTATGCATAATTACATTAACCACAAAAATATACGTGGAACATTTTTGTATTGTCACAGTATGCGGTTTTTTAACATAAAATTTTTTATGTATATTATTTTACTTGTGTAATGTGTAACCACAATGATATTATTTTTATTATTATAATTATTATTATTATTTAAATAACATTAATAAACATTTAATCATAAATATGTTGAAAAAAATACACATTTAACATTATACATGTAAAAAAAATGTGATGTCTCTGCATTTTTCGAATATTTTTCTCACTACAATGAAATTTAATGATGTTCTGATTCGTCAGTATAAAAAAAAACATCGTATGACACCTTGTAATAATAATAAATAAAATTTATACATTGAATATACGATGCAAAAAAAAAAAAAACAAGGATTAATTATCGTTATCATAAAATTTGAATTGAAACAGAGAAATATTTTTATGTGTTAATTTTATGAGTAAATAATTATACAATTTATAACAATAATAATATAAATATTAAAGTTGACATTTTATTCCAATGAAACAATGAAAAAATGTAAATAACTTTTCAATATTAAATGGAAATATCAGATGGTATATTTTTTTTGTTCTTTAAATTTAACAATAATTTATGGGTGTTATTAACGTTTTTTTTACAATTCAAGTCAATTTTTTCTTAAAATTGTAATTGTTAATATTGTGAGGGTTTTCCTTTTAGAGAAATACAGATTCTTATTACATTTCAAATCTTTATCAAATATCTTTGATTTAAGGGACAATACGTACGTCTTTCATAAAGGTTTACAAAAAAAGGAAGAAGTAGTTGACGTTTATCCCCTGCCTGCAATTCCTTCCCAGCTTACCAAACTGTAAGGTGAAAAAACCTTTCAATATTATTTGTGAAATTTTAGGAATAAAATTTTAAGAAAAATATCCCTTGATACAAAATTTTCAAAAAATATTGTTACTTATTAAAGATACACATCTTTTAAATTTATTTCATTGATTGAAATAAGAAAAAATCAGTCTGCAACAAAACAGACACACACACACACTAAGAAAAACATCATTTTAACACCTTATTCTTATATTTTTATCGTCATATTTGTCACAATGATGTTCAAATGTATAAAAATCATTGAATTGTTCTCCTCATTTTTTTTTTTCCTTTTCATTGTCTTCACATACAAAGACAAACATTTTGTATCATTTGTATTATTATCATTGTAGTTTGTTGTTAAATGGTGAAACACAAGAAAAACCTTCGAACAATACAAATTCTTCTTCAACTATGGTGTTAAATATGACAAAACAAAAACAAATTCACACACAATTTAACTCGAACAATGTCAAAAATCGTACTTCAAACTTTTCACAAATATTTTAACAATAATGTTGAGTTATTATTATTTTCATTCATTGTATGTACGTAGGCATCGATGTGTGTATGTATGAAAAAAAACAATCATGAGTCATTCGAATAATGGTATAAAACATAAAATAATAACTAACAAAGTGATTTTATTTAAATCCAACTGAAAATTGAAAAGGATTTCATCCTTAAATGAAAGTTAGATGAATTTGAAAATTTTTGCCATGTTGGGCTTAGGTCAGAAGCGTATCTAGCTTTATTTGGTGAGATAGTCGGATAAGTTAAAAAAAAAATTTCTTTCAAATTTTGTTAAAAATTTTCATACATTTTCCAAATCTCAGAGATAGTCAAGCTACCCCAGATACCCTTGATAGATACGCCTGGTAAGTCACTCAAAAATGCCTTTAAAAAACTCTCTGTATCGAGTGCCTCTCTTACAAGTCTTCTGGTAGAACAGGATACATGGGAAATATTTTTCAAATAAAATTCAGTGTTTTTTGAAATCAAATCATAAATTGTTGAATTTCAATTTAAAATTCATCTACAAAAACTTGTAAATTTTTTATACGATTTTATGTGAAATTTCGAATGAATTTTCATTTCATGAACCTTCTCATCCTAATATTAAACTCCAATGATATTTAAAGTCCAATAAAAAAAGTTGACACACCCCAAAAAAATAATTAACTTTGATAAAAATCAAATAATTCATTAAATTTAACACTGAAATCATTGTACAATGTACACAAAAAACGGCAATTAAGCTCTTAATGTGAAAATAAATTTCCTTTAATTATCATCGTGGTACATTTTATATGTGATCCATTATCTTTTTATTATTATTGTCGTATCGTGTATTTGAAAAATATTTAAACAAAATATCCTGGCAATTTATCAATTATTTTATCATCCTTTCGTTCTTTCATTTAAAAGAATTCTTATGAAAATTCATTTCATGGTCCTTATCTCAATGAGAGTGTTTCCTTACATGGAAAATTTGTATTGAAATGATGCAACTTGTTGCAATTCAACATTTTTTTTTGTTTCTTTTCAATTTAGAAGAGTCTTTTCATTGTTTCCTTGTATTATTTTATGTGATATCTCACACACAATTCTTCTTTTCTTTTATTTTATGCCACACTCTTAAATGTATAATATGTAAAAGGATTGTTATTCGTAAATGATTTCACTTATAATATAGCCTTAAAACATTTTCATACAAAAAATATGTGTACAAGGCATTAAGATGAGAAAAAGATATCCTGTTGCATTATTTTTGGATCTGGTCCAGCGAGAATAAAGTACTTGAGCTATTTTCTATTGTTTTATCGTCATTCCTTTTATTTTATTTTTTTTTTTTTTTGATTTAATATGTGACTGTGCATGTGTGTGTGTGTGTGTGTGGCTTGAAAAGGCAAACCACAAAGGAAATGCATAATATGTGTGTACATATGAAGGGATTTAAAACAACTTATGTGTGGTGGCTTTTTGTGGTAAAATACGTGTCCTTTTTCGTCTTCACATATATTTCACTTAAACACACACATCTCTTGGTAGAAAAAGGCAAGCAAGTACTTTTATCTTATTATTTTTATTATACACATAACTGTAACATGACGAGAAAAGATACAATGAAGGGATTTAAGTGCTTTACTACACTAGGCCTCGGTTGCTTGCTTGTTGAATGTGTCTCTTTGCATATATATACATAAATATTTTATTTTTATGTGTAAACGCGCACAAGTGTCATTATTATAAACGATTCGGGATGTATATTTTATGAGTGTGTGTGTGTGATAAAACAAACATTAGTGAGACAGATTTAAGAGGGATGCTTTATAACATGAATGTGATGGATGTTTGATGACACGGGACGGTCACATTTGAGTGACGAAAAGAGGTTTTCTGTTCAAAAAAATTTAACATCACTTTAATTTTAAGGATGAATATGAGCAACAATCACGATAAATTGTAATATTTCTGTTTGTTTCATGAATAAAATATTTAACAAACACTTCATATCCTCACATTTCCTTTGATTCTGAGAAAAATTACAAAAAAAAACTGAAACTTTATCAAAGCACGATGACATGGCATGCCATTTAAAAAACAGAACACAATGTCGACAATAAAATAAGCATTTATGTGAGTTGGATATCAAATTTGTGTGTGTGTGTGTGTGTGGGTGATACAAGTAAAAAAAAGTAAAATTATAACATCTCTTAAGGGACCACAGAAAGATCATCATTTGAATTGTTTAGTCTAACTTAGTTTTATTAGCTTTTTATTGTGAGGTTTTAATTTTATTTCTCTTTTCATCTTTTCTTACCTTGTGCTTATGTGTGTGTGTGTGTGTGTGTACAAAGGAAAAAAAGATAAAAGACGCAAATGAAATGAAATGAAAGCAAAACACGTCTCATGAATTCTTAAATAAATGACGCACATTTACCTCAAATGCTCAAACTAACAACAAAAAAAAAGAAATATAAGAGAATGAACGTAGATTAAAGTGAAAAACCACCACGCACTCAAATAACACTCCAAATTATTACCCTTAATTTTCTTTTCATGTGTGTGTGTGTGTGTGTGAATTTAATAAATATTTCAAAGCCAATCATTTATTCTTTTGTTATGCGATATCACGTCACTCGTATTTTGTTCTTTTTTATATGTGTACCAATTTTTTACTGTGGCCAACTAACTTGTCGTTTTACTCCAATTCAAAGAAAACTCCCAACTAAGCTGCATATTAAATTGAATTAAAAGGTCGTGATTGTATTGTGTGTGCTCAATAATTGAAATAATACAAAAAAAAATTACATACAAGCGCAATCATGACACACACAAACAAAAAAGGTATCACATTTAGAAATCAATTTATTTATTTCTCTTGTTCACAGTCAGATCAAAACAAGTAACTTGATTCGATACATTTGAATTTCATTTCATTTTCTATTCATAGTAAAACATGATTCAATCAGAATTTGAACAAGAGAAACCTTATCAAATAAATGAATGTTAAATTTCTAACCAAATGATAAAATAAAAAAAAAAACCTTTTATTATTTGTTTTGTATTATTCATATAAACATGTTTTTTTTCTCTTAATTTATCATTATTTTTAGTATTATTTCACTGTTAAAATAACAACGAGAGTTTTTTTCAACGTTTATTTTGAAAATCACTTGAAAATAAAACGAATAATCATGGAACGATATACAAAAAGTCAAAAAAAAAATAACCATGCAATTTTTTTTTTGTTCAGGATATTTTATTTTTTATTATTCATCATCATTCAGATCCAATTTAGAGAATAATAAAATGGAAATTCTACGGTTTCATATCAAACAGAATCAGAATTGATTTGAAATTGAGAATATATTGTTTTCAATCTCTTTTAATATAAAAATAAAAATGAAAAAAAATTCCATACAAAACATAACGAGCTCAGTAAAAAGGTATCTGATTACTTGTTTTGTGTGTGTGTGTGTGAGTGTGTGTTTCAATGTAAAAAAAAAAATAAAAAATATTTGTTTATTCAATTTTAAACCAAACCAAACTAAACAAAACTAAACAGTTTTGGATTTTAAATTGGATATTCAGAAATTGCTAGGTCAGACATTGTTAACGGTTTTTTTTCTCTCTCTACATATTTTTTTATTTTATTTTAGATTGATTGGTTTTTGTTTGTAAATAAATGCATTGAATAGTTTAATTTTATGAGTATAAAGCGATTACTGGAAAATTTTTTTCTTTGAAATTGATTGGAAGGAATTTTTTAATGGAATTAAATATTTATTTATTTATTTGATTTCATTGTGCAGGAATTTTTCGATTTTAATTTGATGTTTTATTGAAATGATTGGATTGAGTTAATTTTATTAACAAAGGAATGGGCTTTGTTTTATGAATTTTCATTTGATCCAGAAATCATCAAATATTTTTAAAATAATCAATTTTTTTAAATTTTTCGAATTTTCAAAATCATTAAATTTTCCATAGGCATGAAATTTTTAAAAAACATTAAATTATTCAAAAGCATAACATTTTCCGAAACCATAATTATTTTTAAAAAAATCGTCAAATTTTTCAAAATCGTCAAAATCGTCCAATTATTCAAAATCGTCCAATTATTCAAAATCGTCAAACTTTTCAAAAGCGTCAAAGTTTTCAAAATCGTCAAATTTTTCAAAATCTTCAAAATCGTCAAACTTTTCAAAATCGCCAAAAAGATCGTCAGTTTTTCAAAATCGTCAAAATCTTCAAAATTGTCAAACTTTTCAAAATCGCCAAATTTTTCAAAATTTCCAAAATCGTTAAATTTTTCAAAATCGTCAAATTTTAAATCAAAGGCGTGGCATTCGTGGTTACATTCGTCAAAATTAAGTCAATACCATAACAAATGAAAATAAAATTAAATTATTTTCACATTTCATTGTTTTTGGACCCCCTACAATTAAAGGGCGTGACAACATTCATCATAATAGTCATTTTTTTCTTTGGAATTGAATATTTTTGGGTATGAAAAACATTTTTCACAATTAAGTATTTTTTTTAAAAAAAAAAATCACAGAAAACCAAAAATAAACACTTCTGAGCAAATATTTAGTACAAAATAGAATGTCACACGCGTACACCAACAAAGACATTACAAACTCACGCTATTAAATTAAACAATTTACACCATTTTATTTCTTGTTTCTTGCTTTCATTATTAAATCGCTCTGGCAACACTTTGGCTGTGAATGTCGTCACACATATTTTTAATTGTAGTGAAATAATTTTAACACGCTTTTTACGAAAAATAGTATGACGTTCCAAAAATATTAAGGAAAAATGTTCAAATCATCATCACCATCTTAATAATTAAGAAAAAAAAATGTAAATTCATGCATTAAAACGAGACACTGAGACACAGACAAAGAACAAACAACAAATTTAGCGCTAATTATAAATAATATAAAATAACATGAATATGGAATTTCATGTGTGTGTGCTGTTAATGTGTGTAATATTTAATTATATTTCTCCTTTTACGATGATACAAAAAAATATTTTACTTTTCAAAACAAAACAAACAAAGCGATTCATGAAATTAAAAAATAAAGATAGATGTAAACATGAATTTAATTTCTTCATTTCATGAATTTGCGTGTTTCATGAAATTTTATTTCTATTTATTTGAAGAACTAACTTTTTGTTTGTTTATGGTATGGTACACAGAAAAAGAGGAGTCAAAGGAAGGGAACGGATTAAAATTGAAAAATAAATCACTTTTTTTGTTGTAATTCAAATATTCACAGTGAGAGAGAATATAAATGGTTAAACACACGCTAATGACGTAGGTTTAAGGGAAAATGTTTGTATGTGTAGACGCCTGGTTGCATGATGATAATAATAATTTTGTTTGTTAACCGTTTTAACAGTTAAACTGTTAAAGTAACGGTAGATGGAAAAAAATGACTATGATTAATTTGTACAAATTAGGTACACCACTAATGACTGTGTTTTGTCTTCATAGCAAAGCAATTTGAATATTATGAGGTTCCTGTAAGAAATTTGAAGGGGTGTAAAAATAATGCTTGTTTTAAGCGAATTTCTCGTCAATTTGACAAAAATGTGAGTATTGTGGTCCATCTTGACCATACGGTCAATCTGACAAATGACAGAAAGGCCTCAATTGATCGTCTTGTAAAAGTTAAATTTAGCGAAAATTTTGAAAAAAATTATATAGAATGCCAGAGCCCAGACCCTGCATCTTGCTGTCTATCCATCTGTGTCTAAAATTTTCAAAAACCACGAAAATTTGTGGAATTTTCCTAAATGGCCA
Organism: Culicoides sonorensis; assembly: GCA_900002565.1. Lineage (NCBI taxonomy): Eukaryota > Metazoa > Arthropoda > Insecta > Diptera > Ceratopogonidae > Culicoides > Culicoides sonorensis. The sequence continues at coordinate 17,299 of LN483753.1, forward strand.
CATTTTCCCAAATAGTCGATCCAAAGCTTAATCCTTCAAAATTCAAATTTTTAATATTTTTTCGAAACATGAACTGAAATTTACTTTTACTGACATCAAAACAAAAATCACCGTCCTCAATTTTACCTTGACAAGGTTAACAAGACAATTAATTGAGTCTCTACTTTGCATGACCTTTGTGCTTATGATTATTTATTTATTTATTTATATGACGGTCTTTTTTTCATACAAATTACATTGAAATGAGATAAATTTTTTAAACGTGATAATTACCGAAATAAATTTTTAAATACAACTTGCTTTGAAATGGTAATTTTTTGTTTTTCTCATTTCATTTTAATTTCATTGTGAAATTTAATAAAAAAAAAAAAAAAAAAAGATAAAAAATTTCATATGAGCTTAAAAACCCCAATTATTATTATTCTTTAGAGCTGAAACGTGTTAATTTTTACTATTTGACCAGAAATTGTATCCTTTGAAATCCTTTATACATATACAGACACACACACACACACACACACACACATATAAAAAAGTATAATCCTGAAAAAATTTTCAAGTCACGTTTCGTTCCCTGTAGTTTAATTTTTTTGTTGTTCTCTTTCATTCAAAGTTTCAGAGATAAAGAAAAAGATCAAAAAGTGATAATAAAATCATTTCATTGCTGAAAAACCATGTTAGTAGTATTCACATATTTTTCTTTTTAATTAAAAAAGTTTCTCTGATCTCTCTAATCTACATTCAAAACAATCAAAATAATAATAATAATAATAATCTACAATTTTATGTTTGAAAATCAACTCATATGTGATATAATTATTATTGTAGGTTTAATTTATCATCCATTCATAGAATGAGATTAAACAAAAAATACTCAATTTATTCATCAACTTTATTTTTGTTTATTTTTCATATGAATTTTATGTGTTTACATTTCTATTTTGCTCTCTGATTATTACAAAGTTTGTTAAACGGTTGATTTTAATATAAATTCAAGTAAAAAAGGGGTCGAAAATCACTGATAAACTTTTATGATGATTTTTATCTTGTCTGCTTTTATAATTTCATTTATTAGTCTCGGTATCTGATTTCTTTAATGAATGGTTTGTTCTTTTGCTCTTTTTTGTTTGTTTCATCTGTTAATGGGCCGAAAAATATTTGGTTTTACTATGAGATTTTTGCTATTGTAAGAGATGTCAGTGAAATGAGAGAGAGAGAGAGAAAATGAGAACACGATGAAGAGAGCGTTAAAAACGTAAACTAAATTTTTTTACATTGCTTGTTTTTTTTTCTCTCAAAAAAAAGAGGAACAATTTTCTCTCAGACTTTTCGAAAAAAGAGAGTAAGGGTCAATGAGAGTCCTTGAGAGAGAAAAAGAGAGACAGAGCCTGAGAACAAGAGCCAAGAAACTTCTCTTTGTTTTTCTATCAATTTTTGTGTCCCTCTCTTGAATAATTCTGTTCGTTTCTCTCTCAATTTTTTTATTTTGATTCTTTAGTTTTTTTCTCTCTTTCATTCTCCTCTCTCCCTCTCTCTCTGTATTTTAAGCATTTTCTTCTATTATTTAAAATTCCTCATTTTTCTTTAAAAATCAATGCATTTCAAAATCATTCCATCAAAATTCAATCAATATTTGAATATTCATATTACGTTTTAAGATTTCATTCCAATTAATCTCAATTCATTCAATAATTGTATAAAAAATTTCCATCTTTTTTTCCTTTCTCAATGTTTAATGAATCAAGAAAAAAGTCGAATTCCGTCTCATTTAGAAGATCATTCAATTCAAATATGTATTTTTACATTTTTTTCGTATAAAATTTTTATTCAAAATTTTTAACTTTCACCATAAATATCAGCATTAAATGGAGGGGAGAAGAATTTTTTTCTTCTTTTTCTAAATGAGTAAGATTTGTTTGATTTATCGTATTTACAAATGAAGTGATTCATCAATTTAACATGAAAAAAAAAATTTGCATAGTATTAAATTTAATGTGTATTTAATGATTGTGGTTTTAACTCAATTTGGTTTTATATTCTACAAATAAATATTAAAAAATTTTAAAAAAATCAATGAAATTTTTTTTTATTTCTCATTTTAATAAGTTTGAATTGATGTTGAATCAAAAGTTGAAAGTTCATGCTTTTTTTGACCTTTGTCTATGATTTTTAACATTAAAATGACTGTAATTTCAAGTCAAATTCTTTTCAATGTCTAGAAAATGTCCCTTATTTTAATAAGATGATGAAAAAAAAATCAACAGCTGAATAATCTTTGATGATGGACAAGAGAAAAACATTAAAAACGCTTTATATCACCATCATCATCATCATCCTCGTAATGACATGAAAAAAAAACAACATAAACCGACTTGAATGATGCCTTGAAACAGAAAAAGGATAAAAATTGTTACGTGAGACGAATAAATTTCTTTAAATCTCTTCAAAATCATAATAAAAAATCATCATTATGCTTATCTTTCAAGCCTATTCTGGTTTTTTTGAATGTAAATGCAACAATTTCGGACCTTTTTCAATTTAATTTCATCTTAAAGACAAATAAAATGCAAAACCAACTCAAATTAACCTGTAAAAAATAACATCAAAAAACATGAAACGTGTATTAAAAGTAAAACTTTAACGATGTTTGTTATTTTTTGTACATTTTTGGAACTGGACTTGACTTGTACATGACAGTGAGACGCATGATGGATAGAAAGGTGGAAAATATTAAATGAAATTGTACGTTAAATGTCTTGTTTTGCTTGGATTTGTTGCCAAAAGCATCATGTCTCATGTCAAATAAACTTTTGACAACGTTAATGAGACTGTGATAGCATTTAAAAGTATGTTTTTCTGGAAATAAATGGAAAAAATCCAGCACACGCTACATTTAATGGATTGAATTGAATGCAACAGGCTTAAATGCCATTTAATTTTCAATGAAAAAATTATGAAGAAGAAAAACTTGTTGAAAAACATCAACTACAATAATAATAATAATAACGATTTCATTTCAATGTACACACAAAAGCCAAATAATAACATCATCATCATACTCGTACAAATAAATGGCTTTATAAAATATACATATAAACAAGGCAAAATAACAAGCCAAAAATGAGTTTATTGCATGTTGAGTTGTTCAAAATACGTAGGAAAAGTAACTGGCAAACGAACAAAATGGCATTAATATGCAATGAGAATATTTTTCCCACCTGTAGAACCTCTTTTTGCCTCATTTCATATGGATATTGAATAAAATATACATTTTTGTGTTAAACAACTTGATGATATTTGTATTCATTCATTCACATTTCATATATAAATTGAGGGAAAAATGGTGATATGAAAACAATATCGGAAATAATCGAATGATTATGATTGCCAGCAATTTATAACACATCAAGCATGAATGTTTTTCATGTTTTCTCCATTATTTATTCGTATGTGTGTGTGTGTGTGTGTTTAAATTTCAAATAAATTGAGTCAGATAAAGTCAATTTAATAAATTGAACTAAAAAATAATATAAATTGGTAACAAAAATTGGCAAAAAATGAATTGAGTGGAATTGTTGCACTACAAATAGGATCAGGAAACAGGAAAATGAATATTAAATTTGAATTTTCCAATAAATATGGGAATTTGGTGTCGCGACAGGTGTTTGAAAGGTGATTTATATGTTAATTTTTATGAGTTTTTGTTTTATTTGAAAATATTTTTTCATTATGACTGCAAGTTTTGGTTTAATGGTTTGTCGTGTAGGCCACATTAAAATCTGATGTAAGCTAATGGTCAAAGTGTCCCATCCAGAATCTGTTTAGAAAAAAATGAGAAATTCTAATCACTGAACTGTTTAGAAAAGTCCATTTCGATTGAACTCGTTTGATTGAATAAAATTAAAATTTATTTTAAAAAATCCGCCATTTTAAAAAAAAAGTCGCCATTTTGAATTTTTTTGAAAAAAACCTTCATTTTGAAAAATTCCGCCATTTTGATTTTTCTTTAAAGCTCCACCATTTTGAATTTTTTGAAAAAAGTTTGTCATTTTGAAAAAAATCAAAAAATCAGCCATTTGGGGAAAATCCTGACTGTTTTCAAGCTCTGAAGGCTCTGGGTCCAATTTGTGATCTCAATTTCACAGCTAATGCGTTACAAATGATCCTCATGAGCTTCTCTATCCAAAAGAAAAAGCCAGACCTCGCTTCTGAGTTATTGATAGCGATCAGTGACAAAAAGACGGCGGACCGGACAAACCGTCTTTCATAGTACATTTATTTTACGAAATGCACTAAAAATTAATCGTCCTTCGTCAAAAATGTAAAAAATGCTTAGAACAACATCAAACTCAAATAAATTAAACCATGAATCAAAACCACAAACTTTGGCTACTTAATTTTTTTTTTTGTAAATTTAATTTAGTAATAAATTTCTCTCTCACTAATTAAAAAATACAAAACACACAAAATATTTCATCCCCACTCCTGTACTCGTGCACAAATTTTTACAGCAAAACCACAATCCTCCATTTTTTATTTTATTATTTTAATTTTTTTAATTTGACCAAACATTTAATAACAAAAATTAATTAATTAATTATATTTATTACACCACAAAAAAAAATCAGCACAAAATTTAAATGTGGTGTTATTTTTGTGCCAAGTGCGCTGTTTTTTTTTCATGGCATATTATAAATTGAATTAAATTTCCACCAAAAGACACCAAAAATATATTATAAGGGTTACTAGCCACACTTCATTTAATTCGATAATTAGCTACAATTAATTTTATTTTTTAATTACCTTTTTCTTTTCTCTCATAAGACTATTTTTTTTTTGCATTTTAACACTTTCCATTATTTTTTAATTTCAATTTCAATTTAAGGAATTTCAACCAAAAAATGCAACAGGAAAAGCAACAATTTGATGTTGCTCGTGTTCAAACAATTATGAGCTTATCGTTTCATTTGCTTGTTCTCTCTTCTTCGTTTTTTTTTATTTTTATATATTAAAAGTACATTTATACGATAATTTGCTTCCTGTTATTTTCTCTTTTACTTTTTTTAATATATTTTAAGTACATTTTGGCAAATGTTCAAAAATTGAAACTCAATCTGTTTTAAATAATGATAATGGGTTTGTGTGTATTTTATAGTTATACTCTTTACTTTTATGTTATTATTTGATTTTTTTTTAATAGAAAAAACGAATTTTCTATTATAATGGAAATTATTATTAAAAAGTACATAAACGATAAAATTTTATAATGTTCCGGATTTTCTTTCATTGTGTTTCTTTGTACTTTAGTTCTTCTTATAAAAAAAAAACTTTAAACAAGAGCATTATTCGATATTATTATTTTTATTATTATTTTCTTTGTATTAAATTTTTGGTTAGGTCGATGTTTTTTTATTATTTTATTTTATTATTACATTTCAGCCTTGGAATTCCAATGAAAAAGATGCTTCGATTTTTATTTAAACTTTTATTTATGTGCGATACGATCCAATAATAATAAATTGAATGCATTTATTTTAGTTGAACAAATAATGGAACATGATCAGTTTTCGGTATCATTTGTATTGGATATTTTTCATTTTTTTTTTAGTATTTTTTTTTTTTTGGATGTAGTTATATTTTTATTTATGAGAGAGTTGGTTTTCTTTCGTACTTTATTTGTATTATTGCATTATTTATTGTTTTGAATTCGTTTGAACATGTTCCAATGATAATAATTTTTCATTTCATTTGAAACGTTTTTATTAGGAAGTTTTTTTTGCCAATTTACATGAAATGAAGTTACTTGAATGTTGTATGAGAAATTTGATCAAGAGCGATTCATCTGGTGTAGGCAAATCACTGATAGAAGGTTTTATTACAGCGTCTTATTAAAATATGTGATTGTTTATTGCACGTGGATCCCATCTAACACTTCTTATGACCATGACACGCCTCGATTCTGTGCTGAATTGAATTCATTGTCCATAAGTTAGCCTTGAGCTATCCAGTATGTGAGTCATTTTTGTTATTTATTTATTTTTTCTCTTCATAAGACCACCAGTGACCCACAATGGGTTCTTGAAGGTATGTTTTCATCTACATGAAACTTAAATCTATATTAATCTATATAATGCAAATTATTTTTGATAATGCTCTACTTTATCGGCTTATCCTAAAGACATCTACTTTTTGCTGCGTTTCAAATAGTGGAGTATCTTCCTACGGTGCGGTAATATCAAATTTTTTCTGCTTCATACAGATTGGTACCAGCTTGTGTTCAAGTTCCATGGTGTGTGTTCTGCTTTTTATCGCACTATGTAATCCAATGCAAGAGAAAACAAAAGTATATAGTACTGATGATTGTCCGCTCTTAGTATCGAAACCCAAGCCATCCAGTTGCAAAGCGAAAACTTTAACCACAGAACCAATGAAGCGGATTCATCATGACCCTTTCTTCGAAAACTACTTGTTCTCATCGTTTAAAGACTCTTAGGAAAATCATGTGTTGCCTTCTGTTAGTTGTTCCACAAACCAACCTCTTAGCCGTTGCATGAAACCTGATACCATTTCTAGTTTAGAAATTTCATCAAGCTCCTGTGAGCTAAAGTGCCAGAGCAGATTTTTAATAATTTTTAAAATTTTGTTCTGCATGCTTTGCACACTCTCAACCCAAAACCAGTAGAGCACCAGTGAGAGACCAGTGGGAAAGGGTTCTCATAGCTTCATGATGAGGGTAGTTTTGAGGGCAACTTGTTTTGTTCATTCACCCTGGATCTTCTGACTATCAAAGAACCTGTGACCTGTACATGTAAAAAAATAAACATTAAAAAATTATCCATGTCACTTTAAATCAATATCACTTTACCATCAATTAGTCTAGACAATTCAAATCCTCTTAAAAAAAAAAGTTAAATGAAGCAACAATAAAAATCACTGTCAAACAATAAACAAAGTCCTAACCACAAATTATCCAATTGAGACCACTCTTTGTCACTCTTTCATTTTATTTTAAATCTTAATTTTTAACCAAAAAGTACACACACACACAAATAAAAGTCAAGCCAAAACTAGACTCATAAAAAATTAAGTGTATCACTGACGGTAATCAACAAACTTTTTAATGACTTAAAATTTTCATTTTCATCGTCACTTTCAATTGTATTGCTCAACTCTAAAAATTTTGAACGTGATGCCTTTTTTTGTATTTTCATGTATATAAATTTTTAAAATAAAACAAAATAAAATAATATTAAAATTAAAATGAAAGATAATAAAAAAATTTTTTTTGTTCTCTTAAATTTCATTTCATTTTATTTCATTTCACTTAAATAATTTTTTTATTTTAATTTTAATTTTCATTTAGTCCCGAAACAAAAATAAAATTATTATTGTTTTTTTTCCAGAACAACACGCTCTGTACTTGTTTACAATCATTTAGTCAAACATTTCATCTATTTATTTTAATCTTCATTTTTTTGTTGTTTTGCTCTTGTTTTGTGTTGTATTGCGTTGTGTCATTGCAATTTTTCCCTTTAATTTTTTAACTTTTTTTGTATGTTGTTGTTTTGTATGAATAAAGAATTAATTTTATTTTGAAAATAAAATGAAATGAAAATGAAAAAAAAATAAAATAAATAAATTAAAGTTTGTATGATGATGAAACACTGAAACACATTTTGGGAGGATGCAATAAATGAATTATAATTCTATTTAAACATTTTAAACAAGCACACACAGTTTCATTTAAAAAAAAAATAAGACTGAAATAAACAAGTAAAGTAAATAAATATGGAAAAAGAAAATGCGAGAATTGGTGTTGTGAATTTTAAAACTTTCATGCTTATTTATATTTTTTGTGTGTGTGTGCATCATCATTTTATATTTTATCATAAAACAAAATTTATTTTCACTGAAAATGTTATTTGCAAGGGTAAAAAAAAAGGATTAAAATGTTGTCTGCACAAATATAAAATTATATTCAAATATAGAAAAAACATCAGAAAACATCATCGCACACTGTGATTATTTTATCTTGCATGTGCTTGTGTCTATTCAACAGGCACCGAAAAATTAAACCATACTTTTACCACATTATCTGTGCATACACTCAATGTAAAAAGTTAAATTTTCTTCTTTCTGCTGGTTGTTTTTTTTTTCATTCTCATTGTCATCATGCAACATTTTTTTATTTATGCACATTAAATGCACTTAAAAATATATTTTTACGAAAAACAGAGAAAGAGAAAGAGTCCTGTTGATTTAACTTGTTGAAAAAATAACACACAAATAAAATTTCGTATTTGAATCATGTATGATTTTATTTATAAAGTACATGACTTTTAATATTGAAATATGAATTAGAATTTTTAGATTTAATCTTCGAAGGAATTTTTAGGTTTAAATTTAAATTCAAATTCAAATTCAAGTGAAAATGAAAATGAAATGAAAATGAAATGAAATGAAACTTTTTTCTATTTTCTATCTCTGATGAATATTAAAAATGCAAACAAAAACACACACATTTTAAGAGAAATCCCTGAAAGTATGCAATATAACCCCGAAATGTATGCAATGAAATGCATACATGTGAATATTTGCTAACATTATAAATCTGATAGTAAGTCCTCGATTCATATTATCATTTGCATACAAATTCCAATTCATGTTCATTTTCTGTCTCCAGAGAAAATGTGCATACAAGAAAATAGTAGCAGAAAAAGGCATCTAAACACGTTTATGTGCACAGAGAACAAACATCGGGTTAAATGAATGCAATACACATATTTCACAGTTTTATTTCAAATGAATGTAAAACCTCTTTTACTGTGTGTGTGTGTATCAGCACACATGTGTATGGATATTTACTTTTTTCGTTTTAATCCTAATTTCAATATGTTCTGAATTCGGTTTCGGTCTGGAATTTTGAAATTGCAAAATTTTAATGTATAGAAATGTGTCCAAATGAGTATCGTTGGACTTATATCATGTTATTTATATTTGAGCTCTGACTATGAAAATGTGTGTGTGTGTGTGTTGTATGAATTTATTAAATAGTGTTTGTTCACATCCATTAGGCTTTGTTTAACGATATTAAATATTATATCATGTTATTCGAGAGAATTTAAAGTTGCTTCGATTTTCAATTAATTTTATTTAATTTTATGAACTTTTGAGACATGTTGATTTGGGTTTGGCTTAAAAGCACTGATATGATAAAAAATTGCAGTAAACTTGCTCAATAGATTTTTTTTATTTAGATCACATGTCCAAAACCCGGTTCCTAGTTTATGGATAAGCCCATACAAATTTTTTTTATAAGGATTTTTGATCTGAATTGCAATTCAAGGTCAGGGTTCGAAAAACTTTAAACATTTTTTCTAGAGAAAAGCTTGGCTTGACCGCTTTTTTATCAGATTTGACCAAAAATTTAACATAAAACTAATAAAATCGATTTATCTGAGTCATTTTATCAAAAATTTCACATAATTTGATAAATTTTTTCCAAACCCTATTTCGAATCCAAACCCTGATCAAAATCTACACGGTTAGTAGAAAACGTGCCGCAAATAGTGCCGCTAGCGGCACTCAGCGGCACTACTCCGGCACTGCTCCGGCACTACTTGCGGCACTACTGCGGCACTAAATTTTTATAAAATGTTTGTTTTTAAATTCAGATTTTTGTTAAAATAAATGTTTAATGACCATAGAAGGTTGAAGTAAAATTAATAAACTCGAAAAAAAATCATTTTGAGCGTACAAAAATTATTTAGAAAAAAAAATTTATTTTTAAAATTATTTTGTTAATTTTTTTTTAATTTTTTATTTTTTTTTTAAATACTGTGCTGAAGTTTGCCACGAGTTTGACTACGCTTCCACGAGTTTTATACGCTTGTTCAAACTCGTGGAGACACTCATTTACATGACTCTAATTCGTGGAAATTAATATTCGAGCGGTTTCAACTCGTGGAAATGAATATTTGATTGCGTTTAACTCGTGGGAATAAATTTTTGATTACTTGCAACTCTTGGATAGTAAAATTCGAGCGATTTCAACTCGTGGATAGTAGGATTCGAGCAATTTCAACTCGTAGAAATTAATATTCGAGCGATTTCAACTCGTGAAAAATAATATTATTATCCACATTCACCGAATATTAAAATCACGAATTAAAAAAAAATAAAATTCATTTCCACGAGTTGAAATCGCTCGAATATTAATTTTCACTAGTTGAAATCGCTCGAATTTTATTATCCACGAGTTTTAAAAAGTCAAATATTCATTTCCGCGAATTGAGATCGCTCAAAACTTCATTTCCACGAGTTGAAATCGCTCGAATTTTACAACCCACGAGTTAAAATCGCTCGAATTTTATTATCCACGAGTTTAAAAAAGTCAAATATTCATTTCCGCGAATTGAGATCGCTCAAAACTTCATTTCCACGAGTTGAAATCGCTCGAATTTTACAACCCACGAGTTAAAATCGCTCGAATTTTATTATCTACGAGTTTAAAAAAGTCAAATATTCATTTTCGCGAATTGAGATCGCTCAAAACTTCATTTCCACGAGTTGAAATCACTCGAATATTAATTTCCACGAGTTTGAGTCATGTAAAAAAAATACGGAAACATAAGGTTTTTCGAAAAATAATAATTTTTCTTGAAAAAAGTATGAGCTTTAAGCCTTTTCTAATTATCAAAATCTTAGTTTTAAGTGAAAAATTCGATAAAAATGTAGTGCCGCTGGAGTGCCGTACAGTGCCGCGCTCCGGCACTTTAGTGCCGCTAGCGGCACTAAATGCGGCACTCCAGCGGCACGTTTTCTTCTAACCGTGAACGCAGAATCACACCAACTGGTGCTTTGTCAAATGCCTTACTGTAATCGATATATATAACGTCCACTTGATTACCGCTTTGCATTTCACGGGCTACATATGTTGTAAATGCTACCAAGTTAGTCACACACGAACGACCTGGAACAAAACCGTGTTGTTGAGTGATGATTGCTTTGTTTATTTTTGATGCTAAAACGTCGTGGACCATAGATTCAAAAGATTTTGGAATGGATGATTCTATTGATACTCCTCTATAATTATCGATTAGTGATCGGGACCCTGATTTGATTGATTAGGATGATTTGATGATTGATAAACTCATTAGATTTGAGATTGTTCTTGGTTTTGGGATCTAGAGTCTGAAAATCCGATAAAATTACCAATTTTTTTTGGTGTTTAGGGGCTCATAAAGTTTATCTCATTAGCTTTAGTTGAGCTCCGGAGTTTGAAAATGGATGTTTCAAATAGCTGATTTTTTTTAAATTTCCAAAATAGCTATATATTTCAAATGGCTGATTTATTTAACCTATTTTATACAATGAATCGAATCTGATCAAAAAGCACTCATCTGAACCACCTAGTCGTTAGAATTTCTCATTTTTTATGATTTTGGACACATAAAGCACATCCATAAAAATTTTCTATAATTAATTGATATCGTCGGGAAGGCAAAAAAGCTAACAGAAAATATAAATGTTAATACAGTTTGTATAATTATATTGGGCTTTTTCAGACTACAAATAAAAAATAAAAATGGCAGTCCAAAATCAAATGAACTGAAGTCAGTGAAGTTTATCAACTTGAAAAACACAAGTTTTCGAAATGTGAACACATGTTTAAAACAAGGGAAAAAATTAAGATCTGAAAATTGTACAATTTGTAGTCATGACGGTAGCTTGTTAAAAATTAAGGAAAATGTTGCTATTGATTAGAACAAATATTGTACAAGTTTCAATTTTTTCCCTTGTTTTATGTTTTTGTGTTCACATTTCTTGTATTTCCAAGTTGATAAACTTCACTAACTTCAGCTCATTGGATTTTGGACTGTGATATTTATTTATTGTTTTTGAGTATTGATTAAGATCCCTAACACTAAAAATCAAGCAAAACATAAAGCACATTCCGTTAAAAGATACATGTGATGTGATAAGAAATTTTATTTTATTTTATAATTTTAAAATTTTTTCCTGTATGATTTAGATATGAGGTGTCTTAGGCAAAGTTGTTCGTATTCATGAGAAGAAAATTTCGGCATGAAAATTTTCCATTTTCCGGAAAATTTTGGAAATTTTGATCCTATTTTTTGTATGGGCACCCTATATTTTTTTGATCCATAAACACTCCCACGCTGAATACGAACATAAGTCTAGAACATATTTTGGGTGTCAGATGAACCGTTGTTCGGCCAAAACACGCTTTCAAAGAAAATAGCATTACAACTAAAGAAAACTTGTAAAAACTTATTATTTTTTGTATTTTTAGAACAAAATTTATTGTAAATTGAATATTACACGTGATAATTATATTAAAATTTATATTTTCTGTTTACTCTTTTGTTTTCTTCCCAAATTTTCATGCCAAAATTTTCTCCTCATGATTCATGATATAAAAGCTAAAACTCTTTATGGATTATTCAGAACAAAAATTGTACAAGTTTCAGATTTTAATTTTCGCTTGTTTTATGTTTTGATGGTTTTATGGTGGTTAAAACAAATTCAAATTTATTTTATTACAACTTTTTTTTTGTTGCAAACTTCACACTCATAATTAATTTCATTAAGAAAAATTCGATTTTTTTTATATGATTCTAGCAAAAGAACCAAAAATTAAAGTTGAATAAAATTTGAGAAACGATGAACAACAAATTCATTTTTTTAAAATAATTATCTAATATTTAAATCTTTTATCAGTAAAAATACTTTAGAACCAATTTTTGAATGAAAGAATACTTCCCATTAGAGTAATTAAAATACCATCGAAAGACATAATGTTCATAATAAATGTTTATATATTATAAGATAAGTGTGACAGACACATCTACAATTATTAAATATTGAGCAAACCCCATTTGTTTTGTAAAAATATGTAGTATAAAATTGAAATACACACATATATATAAGATCTTCATAAACGTTAACCAATTCATCGTTTGAAAAATAAATCCCTCTTGTATTTCTCTTAAAACAATATTTAAAAGGGGGTTAAATCTCAATGGAGTACTTTCACTATATTTTCTTTAAAAATGTTGCTCTATTTCATAATTATCGATTTTCCTTAAATTTTTTTTTCTTCTCTAAATTTTTTTTTGCTTAATATGATAAAATATAGAACAAAAGTATGTAAACATTTTGTAAGTCTTTTTTTGACTAGGAGTCTATCTGGTTTTATAAGTTTTTGCAAAAAATAAAGTTTAAGGGCTAAAAACGATTGAATCTGGTAGATCGTCATAAGAAAATTTTTTTTTATCCTCATGGTGACACTTTAGAGCCTCAAATCTAAATGAGTTCTCAAAACGTCCCAAAACTTTACATCGGGAAAATCTTATTTTAACTCATAAAAAGCTAAAAATTAACTTAATTATGATCATTAAGATAAGCCCAAGTTTTTTGAAATCGGACCGGTAATTGGGATGAAATAAGGTTTTTTTCGTAGAAAATTGCCGATTTTGGCGCCCAAATAAAACAATATGGCCGGAGAGCTTTTAAAAAAGTAATGATGCAGTTTTGTAGTTAAAAGTGTGTTCTTTCTTAGAATGTGAGTGCTTGTTAGGACCCGTCAAGATTTCAGGCTTTTTTGGGGGCTATTTTTTCAGCGAAGCGGTCCTATTTGTTAAAATTTAAGTTTAAGTAATGTAGTATGTACACGCACATTATTATGAACTTTCAACAGTTATTTTTTGTGATGAAATTTGAATTTTTGTAAAAACTTATTTTAATAAAATTAAGTATCATACTAAGAAAGTTACTAAAAAATTTAAGACAATACTAAAAATAATATTTATTTTGTAAATATTTTTCAATACAAATTTTTAAAAGAGGAGGTCATTAGATTTTCAACGACTTCAATTCCAATTTCAACAGCTCATTTTTGAGCACGTGAAATGAGTTTTTATGCTTTAATTTATGAATTGTTCATACAGATGTTTGGCAAAAATCCGGTAATATGATGTGTATTGTATGAAAAGAAAATCAAGCAATTGAAGCACAAAAATATCCTATGTTTTGCTTATTACACGATAAACGAAAACAGAACATAGTATTACATAGGTAAAATTAAGTAATATACACATTAGGAATTAATAAAGTTGCGAGGAAAAAATATAAGAAAGATCGAGATAAGTAATATATAATGTAAACTAGTTCTGATTTAACTTTAATTAGAATAAAAAACTTTAAAAAAATATGTTAAAATCAATAAATAATGCAGAACATGTAACAAAAATGATTTTTTAACCAAATATAATAAATTATTAGTATATTGAATATATGTCATTTGCGATATGAATTCTGAAATTGAAAAGGATCAGCTTTTCATGCATCCCTAGAGAAAAAGTCAAATATTATAAAAGATGCATTATATTTTAAAAGAAAATAAAGTTACTAAACAGCTGTGATAAATACCATAAGCTACATAGTGAAAATTGAAAATAAAGATGAATGAATACGACATATTTTTGACCTAACATTTATAAAAGAGTTGTATGTATACATAAACTTGTGTGGTATTTTGCATAATATTACTACGGAAACAAATATTATCAAAAGGGTTGTGAAGTGTATAAACTACACATTTTTACACAGCAACTGAAAAATCTGTCTCATATATAGTTTTGCACTTATTTCAAATTTTAATTATTATTATTGAATATAATCAATTATAATTATTTCAGAATTTTTCCACAAAAAAAGTATGGAAAATTATATAGAAATAATCCTCATTTCTTAATCTGTTCATTGGTGTAAAAATTTGAATGTTCTTTGCAAAATGTTGATGTTAGATGAGACATGGTTGCGAGTTGCGGAATGAAGATTTTACTCAAAATTTACATTTCGCTTAATTTTAGCTTGAAAATCGACAGTTACATAAACATAACACCGCTTAACAAAAAAAAGTTGATGTCATACTTCTGAGAAATCCCGAAACACGTCAAAAAGATTTTTCAATCCTGATTATTTCCCACTTTGAAATTTTGAAATTCACTGATTAGTTTTTTTTTATTAAATAATGAAATTTGTATGGCATGATTTGTATGTATCGCATGGCATGATCGAACTTGCCCAATAGTTTTTTTTTTTAATTGGATCACCTATCCAAAACCCGGCTCCTTGTTTATGGATAAGCCCATTCAACATTTAAATATACAGTCAAAATTCCTTAATTGATACAGAATCATAATTGGTACACTTCTTTAATTGGTTTTTGAAAAAAATAATCGTTAAATATTACTTTTTCACTATGTTTGTGCTAAACTGTTAAAAAAAATATTTTAAAAATAAAAACTTAAATTAAAAATTAAATTAAGGGCTTCAGAAGACCTATTTGACATTTTAGAAAACTTTTCAAATAGGATGGTTTTGTAAATTTTTCAAAAAAAAAAATTTATATAGCTCAAAACTATTGTTAAAATTTTCTTTTCATGAATAAATAGATTGAATTGAGAATTATAGAAAACGTAGAAAAAAGCTCATTCAAAGAAATTATAGTGGTTTTTTCGCTATAAATTATGAAATTAATATTGAAATAAGCAAAGCAATAAATTTTAATAGAATTATTGTACAAAAAAACTAGGTGTTTAGTTAATTTAGGGTTAAACATTGCTGAATTTTAATTTTTGTATTTTTTTTCAATTGGTGAATTGCATTTTTTTACATTAAAAATCAGCTTAAAGTAATTTTTTGTCGTTTGTTTACATAAATCTGACTGTACCAATTAAGGAATTAAATTTCTTTAATTGATACATTTATGAATCGTCTACCCGTATCAATTATGGAATTTTGACTATATATATATATGAAATTTTCTACAATAACAAACACATCAATATCTCCATATGACGTAATATTTTTATAACGTTATTCTATTACGGCACCAGCACCTTTTTGATATGTTTATGTTTTTCCTACACGTGGAATTCTGTACGCGGAAAATTTTGTATTTTTGCTGTTTAATTTATTAAACTATTTGATTTTCACGTAATTTAGACTTTGTTCTTTTGATTAACATGAAAATTTTAACAAATAGAATTAAATTTTATTTATATTTTTTCCAATGAAAATTACGTGGAGTATTCAATAAATAGTATCAATAAATAAAAATTATTCCTTTTGTTTATATTTATTTATAAACACCAAAAAAATATATATAAAACTTTAAAATCTAATAAAATTATAGATTTAATAAAAAATTCGCATTAGAACACTCATTCGCGCTAACCCATGACACCATCCTAACGTAGTTTTTTTAACATTTTTTCTTGGTAAATTTAGAGGAAAACTTTTTCGGTTTTTTTCATTCAAAAAATTATATTGTATAGGTTGATTCTCTATAATATACTGCTAGTGAAACAAAAATTACGAATGAAGACATTGCTGAATAATAAAAAAATGAGAAATTTTAAATCTTCGTAAGTAAAGTCTCATGAGTCTGAGCGATTTACCTGAATTATTTGAGCAACATTTAAACAATCTAAGCATTGTTCAAATTATAATACTAATGTGTAATAGGAAATCCTAATCCTCTTTACCACCTCTTTATATTTAGGTTGACAATAACGCGTCATGGTGGAGTAATGATCGACAACCTGCCTGAAATACTGATTTTTATTATCAAAATGCACTAAAAACACACGGCAAACATAAACCTTGCCGTATTTGTGCCGCAGACTGCAACTTCTTGCAAAATTTTTTCAAAAAAGTGCAACATAAAAAAAAGTTTTTCAATATTTTTTGGAATTACATTAAAAAAAATCAATTTTTCGGTATTTTTTTGAAGTTTTTGAGATTTTTGAGATGTTGCCGTATTGTTGCCGTAGTACGACAAAAAGTTGGCGTGCACGGCAACAATACGGCAAGTTTAGAATTAGTAGTGCAATGATTTAAACAGTCACTATCAAATGTATTTTGTTGTTATGGCCCGTTGGTAAAATATTTGATTTACTATGTATATGATTATTTGTCGATATTTATTGTCACATTAGTTCACATGAGATTTTGTTGTTGTTGTTTTGCGATGGTCCATCTTTCGATGATATTATACTGGTTTTAAACTGTCTGTTTATATTGCACTTGTATTTATTCAGTATATCACACATATTTTTGATTGGCTTTTCACATATTGTTAGTTACTATTTATTTATTTATTTATTTTTTATATATTCTTATGGCTCTTTTTTCACTTTAGTTTTAGTTTACATTAACATTTTCTTTTACATATATCACAGCACTTTTTTTAAAATCTTTTATATTATCACAGTTTACTTCATAGTTTTGAGACATGTGATTAAAGATACGCACTCCTTTGTACCATAAGGAGTCTTGATTACGGTGGGATATTTCAGCTGGTGGTCTTAAGGAACTGTATTATTGCCAAATATTGAATAATCGATTCAATTACTATTATTTGTCTAGATAACAATTGGGTGGTGGCAACGTTTCAATGGAAGTGCAATTTAAGTGTAATCAATCAATTGCTAATCGGATTATTTGTTTAGGTTTTCAATGAAAAGGAAATTCACTGAAATTTGACCGTCCTATAAATGATGATGGTTTCGGTTCGTGAAATGATGGATTAAGAAAAATTTCGTTCTGATTTTTTTAACGGAATTTAAGGAGATTTTCATCTCAATGTGAATAAATGTTTCAAATAAAATCATAT
>LN483753.1:47025-70636 GCA_900002565.1 Culicoides sonorensis
CATTTTGAATTTGAATCTTAACATTTGAATCACATTCACCCATTGGTAACTCAAATCTCATTTCATCTTGCCAATTTTTCATATCCAATAATCGTGACATATTTTCATATCCCTTGAAAAACTCATCAAATACATTGAGAATTTCCATGCCTTTCCTGGACCACTTTTCCGTTGTTATCAAACTATCAATTTTATTATCAACTATTTTGACTTTCATGGGTTGTTCTAACACCTCTTTCTCGGAATGTCTATCAGTATTTACTTGTTTGAACATCACAAAATGATAATCGTCAGATAATTTCCTTACAATCATATCAGCATGCAAGAATCTTGAAATTGATCGTGAAATTGTTGATATGAAAGCTTTATCTTCCCATTCTAGCTTAAATGTGTATTGTTTATTTTCTTCAAAGGCCAAAAATGAGTGTGCAAAATTCACAAATAGAATGTTTAGTAATATGAGTTGTAGAATATTTTTGCTGATCATTTTGATTTAATTGAAGTTCTTTGTTTAAATTATATTAATTTTAATGTTTGTAAGGTATTTACTTGTCGAAGTCTTAATCAATACTGAGACAGAAATGTTTACAGTCCGGTATTATAAGAAAATAAAACTGAAATACGATAACTCAGATTATTCTTCTATCTTACTCACACTTATGTTAATATGTATCATATTGGCAAAAGGTAAAAAAGGTAAAAATATAAATAAACAAACCAAAGAAAGACAAATACAGATAATGATTAGTAATACGTAATACTAATTAGTAACTCATTTGCATAGACCAAACATCCAACACCAATAAGAAAGTAATTTAACAAAACATAATAAGATAACATACGAATAATAACACCCTACGACAAATAAAAAAAAAGTTTTAGTACTCCAAGTTTGTTTTCATTTCCTAAAAGTAGAAAAAAAATGAAAAATTTTGGCGTTTACAGTTTTTTAAAATCACGTCAAAAAGTTGAGTTATGAATTTTTGAAATTTTCCATATAAATGACACATTTCGTCATCTCTCAGCACAGAGATTGAAAAACATGCTCTTACTCATTTTGAGTTATCTCGAAAACTACATGAGCTACAAATGAGTTTAATAGATCGTTGGAAAGAAGGAGAATGTGGCTATTCAAATGTAAAGTTTTGGTCGCGGGATCAGCTCAAAAAATTGGGCTTTTCAGGCTCAAGGCAAAAAATTTGAATAAAATCTTTGTTTTTTTTAAAGTTTTTTGCCAATTTTTTTAACTATTCAACTTATTTTAAGATTGAATGTTAAAATTAATATAACTATGTAATACTTTAAGAATAAGCTTTAAAGGCTTTAAATATTTTCTTTAGAAATCTCTTTTTTATTGTAGAAAATGTGTGTTTTTTTTGTCTTACTTTTATCAAGTCTCATTTTCTTTATTACATTTATAAAATTCTTGTGTTTTTTCATAAATTTTTCTTCTATCGTTTATTCGATCAGTTTTTCTAACTAAATATATTCTGCAATATATTACTAAGCCATTGACCATATTATTTCCATTGAATTTGTTCTCAATTTTTTTAAAGTCTTGATGTGCCCTTTCTCGTCAGAAAGTTATCCACAATATAACATGTTGTAGCATATACAGCAGATGGTCGAAGGTGTGTAAGGTTGTAGAATAGGAAAACGCCCATATTTTGTCTGGAAGCATCTGATAGCTTTATCTGTAAAATGTCTTTCATAAGTTCCTTTGGGGTTTTTTGGAGTAAATAAACCACAGACGTAACAAAGTTGTGACAAACGCGCTTTGCAATCAGCAATGTTTTTATCCATTTTGAATTTTTTAGCTACTATTACTTAGTTCAAAGTAAATAAATTAACTGTATACAAATCAGTTGTGTATACGTATTTAAACAAAAATTAAGTGATCAAATGTGCGTAATATGAGTCATATTGGTAGAGAAATGCACATTCATGATCTAATTACTGCACGGTTTCCACTGTTACCACAGTAAAATTGCATCTAGCAATATCAAAATAACTTGAAAACACAAAGTATTACATAGTTATATTAAATTTAACATTCAATCTTAAAATAAGTTGAATAGTTAAAAAAATTGGCAAAAAACTTAAAAAAAAAACAAAGATTTTATTCAATTTTTTTGCCTTGAGCCTGAAAAGCCCAATTTTTTGAGCTGATCCCGCGACAAAAACTTTACATTTGAATAGCCACATTCTCCTTCTTTCCAACGATCTATTAAACTCATTTGTAGCTCATGCAGTTTTCGAGATAACTCAAAATGAGTAAGAGCATGTTTTTCAATCTCTGTGCTGAGAGATGACGAAATGTGTCATTTATATGGAAAATTTCAAAAATTCATAACTCAACTTTTTGACGTGATTTTAAAAAACTGTAAACGCCAAAATTTTTCATTTTTTTTCTACTTTTAGGAAATGAAAACAAACTTGGAGTACTAAAACTTTTTTTTTATTTGTCGTAGGGTGTAATATATATTATATATGTCCAACCGTCCTAAATTGTCATCACTTGCCTTGTCTCCTGAGATATTCCTTTGTCGTTGATCTTCGTTTCATGTCCTTTTCATGTTTTATTTAAAAATTATATGATATTTATGTGTATACCAATACAGTGTATGAACCATTTTGATAAGTACGTTTTATAGTAAAATCAGGGGGGAAAATGTGTGCAAACAAAACAAAACTTTGCTTGCTTTAAAGTACTTTATCGTGTGGTCTAGCTCATTCCTCAAATGAAGTAGTTGAAAGACGCAAGGTTAAAATTTTGCATAAATTTTCGTCTTTAAATTAGGGCAATAACATATTTTTTTTTTGCTTTAGTATATTAAGGTTTTCTCTCATAATATTTGTTTTTATTTTTCTTCCAATTCGGTCGCTAGTCCTCATGAGTGAACATTCTCTTTTTGATACAAAAATCATATTTTCTGTTCAAAAAATAAACGAATTTTTCAAAAACGATTTCAAAGCGCTTATGTTATGTTAAATAATATAATAAGTGATATAAAATGGTTTAAAATGGTAAAAATATTAGAACTGCAATGTACAATGTACTGAAATGATATTGAAAATGTTAAAAATACTTGGACAAAAAAAGGATTAGAAGCACTGTATAATGTCACATTAAAATTATGGTTTGTTACGACAACTAGTTATATGATTACTATTGTTTCTCGAAATAAATTTTTCAAAAATCTTTTAAAGCATGAAAAAAAGTTATATGAAAAGTATTTAACATTTATTTTGTATCTATTATTTTACAGTAATTTTATTCCTGAGTTTTTAACAACCTTGAATCACTTCATTTTCTTTTTTACATTCTTCTCATCGGGAAACACATGAAAATGAAAAAGATTCAACAGCTATTCCCCAATATTCACAAATATACTTAGATAGTTTTCTTTTCTGCATAATATTGTATTGTAAATTTTATTCAAATCTATATAAGCGACTAAACAATCCGACTGTTGTGTATCTATACATATATTCTGTCGGAGTTTTGTATTCGGCGGAGTTATTGTGAGTCGGCATTTTTTTTGGAGGAAATTTACAATAAATTTTCTTCAAAATAATCCCGACTCAAAATAACTGCGTTGAATTGAAAACTCAAACCAAATATGATACATGTTGACGTTAACCCTTGGAGATCCCTAAGAAAAAGTTACGTTCGGGTCCCTAGGGTGACATGTCACCCAGAATATATGTTTATCTAATTTGCATTTACTTTTAGCTTTAAAACTTAACTTTTTATTATTCTAATTTAATAACTGGATGTAAATATTGTGTGAAGAAATATGATTCAATCAATATTAGGTCTTGAAGACTCACTTTAACGAGGCAATTATATAACTAAATAAAGGAAGCGCAAAGGGAACCGTTTATGAAGCATAGATTCTTTTTATTAAAAAATTTTGGAAAATTTGTACTTCTTTGTACCACTAAAAGTATTTTAGAAAAACTATAATATCTTCAAAAACATTATTTTTTGAAGACAATCCGCCATTTTGAAAATTTTAGGAAAAAAAAACCAAAAAAATTTGAAAAAATCAAACATTTTGACCGTTTTTAGGCTCTAGACCCTAATCCCTGAGCCCAATCATTGAGCCCAAACCCTGAGCCTAACTTGCGAGCTAATGACTTAAAGTTCATGGGTAAACTTCTCCATCCAACAAAAGAAATCATCAATATTTTAAAATTTTCAACCGTTTTTTAACGGTTTTTCAGGTTTTGGAGGCTCTTGAGCCTAAGCCTTGAGCTCAATCTCAAAACTAATGATTTATAAATAATCCTCATGGGCTCCTCTATAATACTGAAAAAACCCGACCTCGCTCCGATGGGCCGTCCTGGAGTTATGGAGCTAAATGTGAGTCAGAGTGTCCGAGTGACAGAGGTCAGAGTGTCAGATTGATGGCGGACAAACCGTCTGTAATAGTGCATTTACAAAACATTTACATCTTACAAAAGGAACTAAAATTGTAAAATTACATTGATAAATGAAATATTATTACAAAAATAGTAATAACAAATGTAAAAATATTACCTGGGTGACATGTCACCCTAGGGACCTATGTGTTACTTTTTTTTTTACGACCCTTTCCAAAACCCAAATTTTATTTTTTTCTATTGCTAAATTATCTTTTTATGACTCCTGACAAAGTCATAAAGTTTCAATAATATTGGAATCAAAATAAAAAAAATAGAACATAATTAAGTTCGTTTTTGGGTGACAAGTCACCCTAAGGATCTCCAAGTGTTAAAAATGTAAACACAAATTAATTTCTTGTAAAAATAGAATATACGGCTTTGAAGCAATTAATACAAAAAAAAATCAAATTAAAAAAATTAGTGTAAAAAAAATAAATAAATATATAAATTTAAATTCAATTAAAAATTATTTTTGATAAAAATAATAAAGTATCGGTAAAATTTGACAGTAGTTAGGTTGTTTAGTATATAGGTTTTAATAAAATTTACAATAATACATTGCTTTCATAGGTTTTGAAAAACAAAGTTTTTAAATTAAAAATTTGCCTCAACAATTATTGTTCTTTTGAAAAATGTATAGTATATAACAAATTTATATACCCCAAGATTTTTTCAAATGGGGTTATTGGTATAGAAATCTTTCATGTTTTTCTACGTTGTGTAGTTCGCGAGACATCACAAGTAAAGTAGGCAATTCTGGGCCACTTTCGCGAAATTTCAAATTACGGTATACCGATAAC
Source organism: Culicoides sonorensis (assembly GCA_900002565.1). NCBI lineage: Eukaryota > Metazoa > Arthropoda > Insecta > Diptera > Ceratopogonidae > Culicoides > Culicoides sonorensis. The sequence goes on from LN483753.1 coordinate 52,257, forward strand.
GTATGAACGAGTTTTTTGCAGGGGTGCTTAGAATAATGTAAAGAAAGAGTATACAAAGGTATAGTAAAATAACAAAGGTATAGACAATTTTATTTATAACTCTACACAAGTGTTTCTTTGATGTTTTCATTGCATTGCAAATTCTGTTTGTGGATCTTGGAGCCTGTATTAATAACTATATTTTTTTGGCGACAATTTTAAAAGTTTATTTTGCATGAATTAACTTGTGTTGTATTCATGTAAACCCATGGGTGCAAACATAAGTAATTGCAAACAAAAACACCTCATAACATCCCGAACGAAGAAAAAATTTTACGAACACATTTGAGTCGTAAGTGTAGAATTTTATTTTCAAACAAATTTTGCATTAACAGTCAAAGCGTCCCCACTTTAAGGTGTACAAATATAATATGTCTACATTATTTAAATGTCCAAATATAAAAAGTCTATAATAATAATAATTAACCCTCTGTTCAGCGATAATCTTTTACCCTTACTTTCAGCGACGGAGTCAGGCTCCTAACTATTTTGAGTAAAAAAAACATGTTTCTGTAAGTTTTAGATCAAAGTCACCTTAGTAGTTTGAGTAGTTTGCTATTTTTGGCCTCCTATTTAATGAAATATCGACTGGGTCAGTTCAGCTTAAAATGTTCTCTAGAACTTTTCTTCAGATCACTTTTACCTAAAACTCATAAAAATAACTCATTTTTAAACATTTTTTACCATCTTGTTACCATTGTATTATTTTATTTGTGTTCCTCAATAATAGGTAAAAGTTGTTGAATTAAAACTTCTTAAATCTTTATTTAATGAGTGCGTCATTTAATTCTCGTAAAATAGCTATTTAGATTTTTTTTAATTTTTTCAATTTGAAAAAAAAATATGTATAATTTATGAAATATAAATAAAACTATCTATTTATTTTGAATTAAGTTGTCAAACAAATTTAATAATGATATATAAAATACTTTAAATTGACTTTCAACGAGAATTCAATAGTTTCAACGGCGAAAACGTAGCTTAATCGTTTAAAAATTAATTAAATTAAACCACGTATACGCCTACATTAATTTTGACAGTTATTTCAACTGTTGAAACTTTTTTCAATTAATTCAACAGCTTTTAATATTATTGAGGAACACAATTATTTATTTTATTTTTTATTAAAATAAAATAAAATAAATAAAATAAAAAAAAAAAATAAATATAATATTTATTTTATTTTTTATTACCTTTTATTTTCTTTTATGACCATTTATCACAATTTATTACCATTTTAAAAGAATCATGTTTTACCATTTATTACCTTAAATAACCTTTTTTTACCATTTTGTTATCATTTGTTAACTCTTTTTACTTTTCAAAAATATTATTAAAAACGAGTATAAAATGATTATTACCATTTATTGCCATTTTTTACCATTTCATTACCATTTGATGACATTTTGAAAATTTTGCTTAAAAAATCGTTACCATTTATTACCATTCCATCGCCATTTTATTACCATTTTAAAAAATTTCAAAGAAAAATGAAGAAGGTCAGTTACTTTTTTTTTATTACCTTTTTCATTTCCATTTTTTCACATTTTATGTAAAACAAAAGATGAAAAAATCTGCTTTATGTATTAAAAAATTAAGAGAGACAGCAAGTTAATTTTGAAAGAGAGAGAGTTACAAAACTTATTTCACCAAATTTTAATTAAACTTCAAATATTTTGATAACAAATGCTCGGCTACTTTGTATTTTGACATGTAAAAATAGTGGGAGAGGGAGAAAGATAAAGAAAGGAAAATAAAGATCTTTTGTTTTACTTAAAATATGAAAAAATGGTAATGAAGTGGTATAAAAAGGTAATAAAAACGTAACAGCCCTTCTTCATTTTTTTTTTTTAAATTTGTTGAAAATGGTAGTAAAATGGCAATGTAATGGTAAAAAATTGTATCGATTTTTTTTTACCAAAAATTTTCAAAATGTCAACAAATGGTAATGAAATGGCAATAAATGGTAATGATCATTTTTCAATCGTTTTTTTTTTTGAAATTTTTGAAAGGTAAAAAATTTTAAAAATTGTTATCATTTTGGTAATAAAAGGTAATTTAAGGTTATAAATGGTGATAAAATGGTTAAAATATGTAATAAAATGGTAAAAAATGGTTAAACATGATTTTTTTAAACAATAAAATTAATAAAATCGTAAAAAAAATGTAATGGAAAATATAAATAGTAATAAGAGAAATAAAATGGTAATAAAAAGGAGGGTCCAACTTGTTTTGAACACACTATATATAAACTTTAATATTTTGTATGAAAACATTGAAACGATGAATGAATAAGTTGCTTAATTTTACAAAATATTCAACTTTTCAGAAGAAACTATTGCAGCACAAAGTGAGTGATTTATTTGAACCATAGTACCATAAAAATTGATTTTTGCGATATAATTCATTAAAAAAATTTAAAATGCTTTAAAGAATTTAAGCATCGAAAAAAATAAAAAAAAAATTATTTTTGGTCGTTTCAATTTAGGATCATATTTGAAGTAAATGAAATAATGATAAAATTATTATGAACTTACCGCAACGGAATGATTTTATGCGTATAATTAAAAGAGTTCAAAATGAACATCGTCCCTTGAATTCAATTCGTTTGGAAGACTTGTTGTGTTCCCATCACACACTACTACACTGACAGGCGAGACATTCTTGCAATTTGACTCTGGTCCAGATACTACTGACAGATGTCTGATGTTTTACACGCGTCATGCATTAGAAAAGCTATGTTTAGTGTTAGGTATGAGACGTTAACTAATCGCGAATACTTGGATTTTGGAAAAAAAAAAATAATACTATTCAATTCAATATTAGAAATTCGTTAAAGATCTTTAAGAATCGTAGAAAATCGTTATTTTGAAAAATATTAAAAAGTCGTAAGTAATCGCGATTAGAATTTGAATTTTTAGATATCAATGAATCGTAGATAAGCATAGAAAATCGTAACAAACATAAAGGAATCGTAGAAAATCGCGAGAAATATTAAAGAATATAAGAAAGTTTTAAACAGTCGATAAGGGTCGTAAAGAAAAGTATGGACAAACTTTAAGTGAACGCATTATACACTGAAAAGAAATTTTTGTTTTGAACGACACCGTCAAAACTAATAGTTTTACTTTGTATATTTTGCTATTGTGTCAAAAGGTTGTCCCACCTGATTCATTTTTTTTTTATTAAAATCGTTTGTAGTGAAAATTTACTTACGAATTGTAGAACACCTTTCAATGTTTTTATTAGTGCATTTCGTAAGAAAAAATGCACTATTACAGACGGTTTGTCCGCCGTCACTCTGACACTCTGACACTCTGATCCTCATTTAGTTCCATAACTCCGGAATGGTCCATCGGAGCGAGGTCGGGTTTTTTTTGTTAGACAGAGGAGGTCTTAAGGATGATTTTAAACTCATTAGTTTTGAGATTGGGCTCATGGATTGGGCTCCAGAGCCTCCGAAGCCTGAAAAATCGTTAAAAACGGTTAAAATTTTAAAATTATTTATAATTTGTTTTGTTGGGTGAAGAAGTTTACTAAAATGAATTTTAACTTAATGGCTCTAAGATTAGGCTCAGGAATTGGGCTCAGAAGTTGGGCTCAAGAATTAGGCTCCAGAGCCGGAAAATGTTCAAAAGCCCAAAATGTCCGATTTTTTCAAATATTTTTTTTTAAATTTTTAAAATGGCGAAAGTTTTTCAAAATGGCGGAAATTTTTTAAAATGACCGTTATTTTCAAAATGGCCGTTATTTTTAAAATGACCGTTATTTTCAAAATGGCCGTTATTTTCAAAATGACCGTTATTTTCAAAATGAAACGAGTCCCATCGAAATGCACTTTTCTAAACCGCCCAGTGGTTAGAATTTCTCATTTTTTTTAATTACATGTCATTTAAATTAATTGAATTGTTTTAAACAATTCAACTGCTGTCAAAATTTAATTTTGATCAATTTAATATGTATTGTGAGAACGACTAAAATCAAATCGAACAATCCTGATTTAAGTCAAATTCAGAAGTTTAAAAAATCAATTTAAATAAATTCGATTGTAAAAAATTTTCGATTTCAAAATTTTGCAAAAGAAATTTCAATTATAGCTAAGTTTTTCTTTATCAAATCTACACAAATAAAGACATTAACTTTCAACCAAATTCAGTTTAGAAAAAAAATTTCACCCGTTGAATTTCCAAGTTTTGCAATTTTTTTGTTACGACCTTAGGCCGCGACAAATGAATTTCAAAAGTTTTGTCCGATGCCCCTTTTGAAAAGTCAAAAAAGACGTGGGGCAGAAAAAAAAAATTTTTTTTTGAACCAGATTTTCAATTGAAAATTCATGTTTTTCTAGAAAATTTAATTTTTTTAAGTAATAATTATGTTATTGTGTCGAATTAGCCTAAAAAAACATAAATGAACAAAAAAATTCTATTGAAATTCCTTTTGCAAAATTTTTAAATCGAAAATTTTTAACGGTCAAATTTTTAAAATAGATTTTATTAATTTCTGAGTGTGACTAAAATCAAAATTGTTCGATTTAATGAATTATTTGTAAAATGTTGCTAATAACATTCTCAAAAGGCAATTAATTAAAAATGTAAGCAATTATACGTCTGTTAATTGTATTATTTCAAAGAAATTGCCTTAAAAACATAATTTGCGAGTGGAACTTTTTTTTTGCCCCAACCCCCCCATCTAACATTTTATTGGGTTAGGACAAAACTTTTGATTTTCATTTGTCGCGGCCTTAACAATAAAAAAACTAACGAATATTTAAAGTATATGCACATTTATTTGACTAATGAAAAAACACTTATGATTTTTATATTTATCGCCTATAATGTTATAATATTTTAAAAACACTACTATTTCGATTTGAATATTCCAGAATACTTTTAAAAAGTGTTTTTAATACACCTACAAATGTAGATTTTTGCAGCGTCTTTTTAAAAATATATTAAAATATTTGCAATACTCTAGCAGTTTAAAATTTCAATAATATTTTTACTAAATCATTAATATTGTTCGTTTAAGTAAGGCCATTACAATTTTCCTTTTTGTTTCTCGTCGCAGTCCGCTCAAAATAATAAGAAGGAGGAGGGATGAAATAATGAAATGAAATATGGTAGTAAAATAATGATGAAAAAAAAAATTTATAAACAAATGTCATGAAAAAAATTTTTGCATGTGAAAAATATTTTAAATATTTATTGAAAAAAAAAAATAAAGCAAATTAAGTAAGTTTTGGATTTTCTGCATGTTGAAATCAACAAAATATTCAGTAAAACTGTTTTTAAAATTTGAATAAATTTAAGATCGTTAAATATTTTCAAGGTTTTCAATGGTTTTCACATACCCGTATTACTTCAATATAAATGCATGTATAGTAATCAGCGCAAGGATTTGTAATTTTGGAACTAAAAAAACGTGGTAGAATATTTTTCTATATTTCATAGGTATATCGTGTATTGTAGAGGTATATTCTGTATTGTATAAAACGCGCCAAATTTAAAAAAATTCTAATTCCTATATTATTATAATACTTTTATATTCAGTCACATCTAAAAATGGAAGTCAAGTAAAACGTCGCTACAGCCTTTCTGAGCCATCGTAGACCCATAGTTTCTTCTGAAACTTTATCTTATTTTTATGCGCGGAGGTAGCCTCATCATTAGAATTTTTGATTTTCATATATAAAAATAGAGTTGCAGAACAACTTTTGGACCAAAATACCGGTTTTTTAACAAAAATCAAAAAATTTCCACAAATTTCCCGGAAAATCAAAAAAAAATTATATCACTAAAATCCTCTCAAAATAATCTAAAACTTTGCTGAAGACACCAAAGACCTAGGACGAACTTGAAAAAAAAAATTTTTTCCATACACATGAATTCTCTTATTATAATACTTTTATATTCAGTCACATCTAAAAATGGAAGTCAAGAAAAACGTCGCTACAGCCTTTCTGAGCCATCGTAGACCCATAGTTTCTTCTGAAACTTTATCTTATTTTTATGCGCGGAGGTAGCCTCATCATTAGAATTTTTGATTTTCATATATAAAAATAGAGTTGCAGAACAACTTTTGGACCAAAATACCGGTTTTTCAACAAAAATCAAAAAATTTCCACAAATTTCCCGGAAAATCAAAAAAAAATTATATCACTAAAATCCTTTCAAAATAATCTAAAACTTTGCTGAAGACACCAAAGACCTAGGACGAACTTGAAAAAAAAAATTTTTTCCATACACATGAATTCTCTTAACAGAATGTGGATACATCGACTATAAATGAAAAATGTATTTCAAAAATTATTAAGTCGTTTAGGTTGTTTGGTTAGGTTCTTAATCCAGATAATTTTACGAAAAGTAAAACTAAAAAGAAAAAAATAAAAAAAATATAAAAAAATTATAAAAAGCATGCTCTATCCCTAGGAAGTTATTAACTTCTAAAATAAACTTTTATGAGGTGGGGATGGCTAACTAAAAAGTAAAAAACAAAAAGTTTTCAAGTAAAATAAAATATTTGTGATAACAGCTGCACAAAGTTTTTAAAAGTTGAATTTTGAGTATTAACAGGAAGCATTTACAAAACTGTTTGGCCTTAGGTTTTTCTCACATCGTAAAATCAGACTCAATAAAAAATTCAACTTTTAAAAACTTTGTGCAGCTGTTATCACAAATATTTTATTTTACTTGAAAACTTTTTGTTTTTTACTTTTTAGTTAGCCATCCCCACCTCATAAAAGTTTATTTTAGAAGTTAATAACTTCCTAGGGATAGAGCATGCTTTTTATAATTTTTTTATATTTTTTTTTTCTAAGTTACATTCACTTGCATTTGCTTTTCTGTTTCAATAAATTGAAAAAATTAATAATTATTAAAATTGTTTTATTTTGAAGTAATAAATTATTTAATTTATTCATATTCTCATTGTTTATCCGATTTTTTTTGCTTAAAATTTCCGTAAAACCATATAAGAAATATTTGATTTATAGGTGTCAACCTTGGGGCAAATATTAATTATATGCTGGAAAACAAATTGCTTAAAAAAGCAAAAGTAAATCTAAGAAAGTGAGTACTTTTAACCATTATACACAACTAATAATGAAAAATATTTTTTTTTAATTTAAAACTAATTGTATTTTTCCTAAATAATAATCATTTATATGCACATTTTTATTCAAAACACATATTTTGCATACACATACGAACATTTAATTTAATGAATCGTATGATTAGTTACATCTTTTGCCGTCATACAAATCCTTGCGCATGAAATTTATAGAGTAATACGGGTATGGTTTTCATTATTTTATTACTATTATTCACTTTTGTGAAATAAAGATGTAGGAGGCGACGGGAAACAAAAAGGAAAATTGTAATGGCCTAACCCTTTTTTATTGAAAAGTTATTTATTTTTATTAAAAATATATGGAATGTCATTTAATGGAATTAATTATAATATCAGATAAAAAATTTATAAAAATAAACTAAATATTTTATTTAACATTTATGTTAGGTATACAAAGCAGGAAAAAATACTTCTAGTTTCCGTATCGTTTTATGTTAGCTTTTGTAAAAGTACAAAAGATGAAATGTTAGAAAAAAACATAATATTCATTTTGGCCATTATTTCTATATCTTGCATTTTTTGTATACATATTATTTAAATATCAGTTAATTACCAAGTTCATTTCTTATTTACTTATTTCAATATGTCAGACCAGGTCACATGAATATACAAAGTTCTTTGAAGTTAAAAGTAAAATACGCCTTTTATAATATATTTACCAAATCCGAAACTGTTTGTTTAGTTATTAAAAAACATCAATGAAAAAATAAGATTTTAATTTAAATTAGTAAACTTTGTATTTTCATTAATTGGGTTCATTTTCGGTAGCTAAAATTTATTTTTTCATGTATATTCTATCATTTTTTATTTTATTCAAGCATTCACATTTAATCAATTCATAGCGGCCACAATTATCATTTTAATCAGATTAAAATTTATGTCACATTAAATACTACATTTATAAACGTGAATAAAACACTTTAATAAACTGTTTTATTAACATTTAACAATATTGATAGATAAGTATTTTTGAGAATTATTATTTATTTTTTAATCAAATTTTTGAATTCAGTTTCTTTAATTCATGTTTTTGTTGAATTTTACAAAAATAGACACATAATTTTATTTCAGATAAATTTTCAATAAGCGCATTTATCTTGTTTTGAAGCAATATAAATCAAAAGGTGTTGTATCAACCCTTTTTGATATTAAACTGATTATTTTATGAGTCGCAATGCTTAGTATAAATTTTAATATGTAACTTTAAAATAACAACAAACAGTTGATTGTTTAAGTTACTCAAAAATTCATGTTTCAAACCATTACAAAGGCTTCTTGATTGCAAAAGAGAAACGGATATTGATCTATCATAGTTTGACAAATATCTTCTAAGTAAGGTCGCATTGACTCGAATCTCATCATATCTGTAAACTCTATAGGCAATAACGTAGGCCACCAACAAATCGCTAAATTTTTGCTGTCCATAGAGTTTAATTTTGAATTTTCTGAAACCCTGTAGTTGAATTTTATTAGAATCAAAAATTAAAAAAGGCAAAATAAAACTATCACCTGACAAAATGTTTAAAAATAAATTTCAGAATTGCGAAATTTGCTGGAGGTAGACGGTTTAACAAACCTCTCAAAGATATCAGTCTACAACTACGATCTGATTTCACTTCCATGTTCATAGCATTTGACAATGAATTTCTTGTACCTGCTATTTCTTCTAATTCTGCCATTAAGTCTGGTTCAAATAATGGCGGCAATCGTTTGGAGAAAAAGTCTTTTAATGCTGTTGCAACGGCGTTGACTGTAATTAAATAATATTGTATATTTTTCGTAATTCAAAATGACATACGATTAATCTCTTACCTGGAATATCTAACTTTTCGATGTCAGTATCTTCGCCTTTAAAAAAAAAAAATAGCTTTGACTCTATTACTTTATGTATTTGCTTTTCAATCTTACCAGAGTCGAATTGATGATATAATAATTCAACATGAGCTCGGTTGCCTGGAACTCGATAAATTCCTTCAGAATCTAATCCTGCTTTTTCAATAAACTGCACGCAACGTTCCAAAAATACTGGGATCAAGTTCTCTGACTGTTTAAAAGAAGCAAAAGATGTTGCTGATTTCACGTTTCCAGGTTTTACAGGCTTGGTAGTTTTTTTTTTCTGTTTTGAATCATCCTTAAACCAAGTTTTCTTCTCTTTTTGACTAGATAACAATTTTTCTCTTTCGTTGTCTTTCGAACCTAACTTTGGGATCACTCCGAACTGCAAATAAAAAAATAATAAATACAAAATAATTAAAACTTGAAATTTTTTATTTGATTTTAAGATAAAGGTGATAGAAATGTTAACTTATAACAATATTACACCCTACAACAAATAAAAAAAAAGTATTAGTACTCCAATATTGTTTTCATTTCTCAAAAGTAGAAAAAAAATGAAAAATTTTGGCGTTTAGACAAAAATTGAATCCAGCTACGTATTGCTTATCTTATGAAAATATAGCTATGACTTAATTACATTAATTTTAACATTCAACCATATAAACAGGTTCGAAAAGTAAAAAAAGAGCAAAATATATTAAAAAAATCAAAGATTTTATTCAGAATTTATTTTTTGAGTCTGAAAATCCCAATATTATTGGCTGATCCCGGAACCAAAACCTTACATTTGATTAGCCTCATTTGTCTTCTTTCCAACGATCTATTAAACTCATTTGTAGCTAATGTAGTTTTCGAGATAACTCAAAATGAGTAAGAGCATGTTTTTCAATCTCTGTGCTGAGAGATGACGAAATGTGTCATTTATATGCACAATTTCAAAAATTCATAAGGCCGCCACAAATGAATTTCAAAAGTTTTGTCCGATGCCCCTTTTGAAAAGTCAAAAAAGACGTGGGGACAAAAAAAAAAAATTTTTTTGAACCAGATTTTCAATTGAAAATTCATGTGTTTTTTTTGGATTCAAAATTTTTAATTAATTTAAAAGGCAATTAATTAAAAATGTAAGCAATTATACGTCAGTTATTTGTATTATTTCAAAGAAATTGCCTTAAAACCATAATCTGCGAGTGGAACTTTTTTTTTTTTTTGGCCCCCCCCATCTAACATTTTATTGGATTAGGACAAAACTTTCGATTTTCATTTGCCGCGGCCTAAGTATAAAAAAAAACAGAATTTTTGCAAATCTTTGTGTAAACAAAAAATTTAAACACACAATCTTTATTCAAATCATACAAATGACGTCATATGTTATTCGGTAGAATACAAATAATGGTTGAATATCACTGCTCCATAATTCTATCGTATCTCTATAGAAGTTCTACTTAGTATGAACCAGAATACAATAATATTTTAATGAATTGTTTATATTTTCACGTTTTCAGTAGATACAAACATAACTATCATAACACAAAGCAAAATATTTATCTTTAGACTGACTCAGTTTAGTTGCACATTGTTAACTGTTGAGATCAGACTTATGATCAAATTTGAAGAAAAACGAGAAAATACCATCTTTAATGTAAAACATAAAAAAAATAATAAATTTATCAACATTTTACTGTACGATGCACAGATAACACTTAAAAAATTAATCATAAATTAAAAAAAAAAAACTAATTAAGAATTATTTTTATTTGAATTAAATTAATTAGCATTTGATTTAATTTCAGCTGGTTACAAATTCAGTTTTTTTTTTTCAAATTATAAAAAGAATAAATAAAATAATATTTGTGTTTATATAAAAAAAAAATTAAAACTGGAAAAAAGTCAAATGCGAAAACTAAAGCAAATACGTGTTTCTAAATAGATTGTTTATTTTTAGTGTTTTGTGTAACCTCATAGGTTAAATTTCTGGGACTAACTCAACAAAAACTTGATTGTTAAGGTCTTGTTACTTGAAAAAAAATATAAATCATATGCAAAAAATACTTGAATTGAATATTTACAGTGCTACATTAGTTTCTGAATATCTTGAAAAAAAAGTTTTGTCATAATTTTACGAATAACCGGCTCATTTTTTATGATACAACTTTTATGATAAGAGAATCAAAAATCAGTTCCAAAGGTCCTTCATAATTCTTGGAACTACATAAGCATTATTATTACAGTGTATTTTTTTTAATGAATAATTTAAAGTATTATAGTAATTAAAAGGAATTAAAGATCAAGTCACGAGATAATAAATGGTTACAAGATCTAGAATTCTTTGAATTAATTTCATAAGCTTAGTTGATTAAATTAATTATAAATAATAAGAAAAAAATCAAACTTGAATTATAAATATGAATGAAGAAGACTTAGCATTAGCCCGGTCAATTGTGGCCGAACAAGATTCCTCGCCGAGTCCATTGAGAAAAGTAAAGAACCTGGCGGAAGTCCATGAACAACGTAAATTATTTAGGTGAGTTAAATTACAATGTTTCAATATTAATCTTCACAGATAATGAAAGTCACATTGTATTGAAATATTTTAGACTGGTTTGAAATTCATGTGCAAATGTTCTTTTTATCATACAAACCTTTTTTTTTTAAATTTAATACTAAGATAATGATGAACAAAAAGAAACCTCATTAAAATCCTTCGAAATGTTCTGATTTTTCAGTTACTTCAATCAAACACAAATTTTGTGTCACGTGTCACAAATTAATCCGAATAGCACTCTAATTTAATTCTATTAATTTCCAATTATGAGAGGTGTTAATACGTTTTATTTGCAATAATCAAGAGATTAATAAAAAAAAATCATAATTGCTGTTTTTAAAAGTTATTAGATAACATTGGATAATGATATACAGTATCAAATACAACATGATTGCATTGATCAATGTCAATGCCTCTCTAAATAACACCCACCTTTGTAATTTTATGATTAGACATAGCAAAACATTGCTAATAATTGCTTGATATATGATTAAGTCATCATACGTGTTGGGTCATATCAATGATATTTATTAAATAAAAAAAATGCACCTGAGTTTGATCATAGTAGGGAGTGCAGGGATTAGGAATATGACGAATTGGACTTAAAGTACCTCATGAATGAAAATATCGGTTTGATTCAGAAGCATTATTTTTTAATAATTTACACCTGCAACGCAAAACCAGTGGGAACACGGTTTCCCACATTTCCAACTGGTGCCCAACTGGTTTTAGGTTGACAGTGTGGCCATTTATATACTCATACAAGTTGGCGTCAAGTTTTTAAAAACCAACAAAGGATGAAATTTTTCAGACTCGTCAAATTTTGTCAATATTCCATTTAGAAACTAAATCAAACTGAACATCCCTAATCTGTGATTTGATTAAACACCATTAAAATAAATTGTATGTTACTGTATGTTACTGATATCAATTTAACAACTACAAAAAAATTATTATGCGATAAATTTACCTTGTCAACATAATTCAAGGTACTCTCAATTTTTAAAAAAATTTAATGTCAATATTTTAATTGAAAACTCGTTCGATATTGTGAGTTTCTAGAATAGTTGAAATTTTTAATTCGCATTTTATTTATATGTATGCCAAATATTTATTATTGTTTAATTGATATAATTTCATTTGTGTGATTCCTTTTTTTACTTGGAAAATTATTGCTTATGAACTTTTTAAATGAAAATCACTTTACAAGAAACCCAGCATCAAATTTTTGTCCCTCCTTGATTTTAACGGTCATTTCATTCAAATTCTGACATCTGACACAACATGCGTAATTTTTCATTTTCACATATCCCATATTCCCATTGTTTTCAATCAGCTGATTCTCATACAAAATCATATGTTTATAAATATAACTTGATAATGTCACGCCATACACATGCAATTTGTAGTTTAGTTGTGAATAAATTTTCGCGATCAATATAAAACTCTTTGAAAATGTTTTGTTTTTTTTTTAAATTAATTGGATGAAATTCTGTTGTTTGAAAGTAAAACATGGTTAAAATTATAACAATGAACTTTTGTAAGATAATCATTTTAGTGAAATAAATTCTTTAATCATTCAACTGCCAAAAAAAGTAAAGAAATAATAAAAAAAACTTTCTCTTTGATTCCGCGATTAATTGTGTGATTAAATTTGATGTTATGTATTAAAATAATATTGTAAACAAACCAAAAAATTGAATCAGAAAATGCTCCTTTCATTATTGAAATAAAAAGATGTTAATATGAAAATAAAAGGCACTTATTTACAAAATGATAAGATAAAAACTGAAAAAACTTAAAACAAAACGATGAAATTCCTTTAAAAGAACCATCAAATCAAACAGGAAACAAAGAGACTTCAAGTAAATAATGATAAGCAACAATAATAATCATAAAATGAATGGAAATAGTACGAATAGTTCAACGTGTAGTAAAAATAGTAGTCTTGACGACCCAGAACACGATATGGGTCCGAAAATGCCATGCCCAGAAAATCAAGCGGAGTTACTAAGAGAATGGTAAATAAAATTTAAATTTCAATGAAATTCAAATCTGATAAATTATTATTATAAATAAAAGTAATGACTCAATTACTCAATGGACCATGAAATTTTCTTTTAAAAATAATTGTTTTTGTGTTTTTTTTTAACGAATGTAACAATCTCATGATATGACACGTACATTACTGTAAATATTTTCCACAAAATAGAAAATTTATTACAAGTGTGATGAAATTCACATGAATTTGTCATGACGCGACCTTAATTAATTAGAACAATGAGATTTTTTCAGTTGAAGCAAACAACATCATCAACAAAAACAGGATTAGAGCACAATGAGATTATTTTGCAGACTAATGAAAATAAATCCGGCTTCTAAGAAGATTTGGTTATGTGATCATTTGAATACTAAACATGAGTTATCTTGAAATGCGTTTGGAAATAGAGGTGTTAATTATTAAAGAGCCTTGTGCTAATTTTCAACATGTGTATCTTTGACACCATAACTTAACATGGAATTCTGTATGAAGTTAAATTTGTGTGTTTTGATTTTTATTTTTAACTTTGAACAATGTCAATGATGTGATAGAATCTCGTCAATACAGATTGTTATTATGCCAATATTAGAGTGTGCTTTGATAGTTTCATTGACCTCAAAGCTTGATTACCATAATTAACATTCCAATGAGCTAAAATACTAATGTTAAAGTTAATATTAAATAATAAAAGAAGGAAACGCAATTCTATGAACAGTGTTAGCTAGTGCATTTTGTTATATCAGAATTTATTTTATCATTATAACATCTTTCTTGCTATTTTCCTCAACATTTGACCAAATTCTTATTTTCTTAATAATATGAAATGAAAGAATTATTAAAAATATTTATTTAAAACGTAAAATCAATAAAAGACGGACATAGAAGTGCTGCCAAAAGCGCATCCTTTAATAAATGATCTAAAAATAACAAACGCAGAAATTTAACAGATATCATCACATGTTCAAACATTAAATTGATCAAGAAAATTATAATAAAAACGCCAACAATAAATATTGTGAGTAAGTGTATGTCAGTTCAATTTCACTTCATGTTACATTGATACAACATCCATTGAGATACATCTAAACAAATTAAACACAAAATCGCATTTTATTCTTTAATTTAAAGTTAAACCTATTTAGAGAAAAAAAAAACTGTAAAATTATATACAAAAATTATAGGTGTCTGGATTTTCAAGATGATGTTTTTGTTGATGTGTATGAAAAAATGATGATGATGATCAAGAAAATTATAATGTGGGAGATTGGTTTTTCCTTAGTTAATGATAATTTGTTCTTTTACTTGAGATATACTCTTGGGAATCAATTTTCCAAATAAAATTGGACTTAATTGGAAAAAAAAATCACAAACCATATAAAATCCGAAAATTTCCTTATAATTTTTCAGTCAAATTTTTCTTCTTACACCGTTACAGTCAAATTAACATTCAATTTCAAGATGCTTTGTAATTTTTCATTCAGAAATTGTAAGTCGAATTAATTTTATTACGCCTATAACCAGAAATTGCTTGCCAATTATTAATCTAAAAAAAAATCATCTATCAGCTTGATTCAATAAAAACAATGCATTGTCATATTTCATGTCAATAATACACAGTTTATAAATTTACTTTCTTGATTATTTCTAATATGTGACCTAGGAAAGCCACAGTTCCTAATCAATAGTTTAAAATCAATAAAGATACAATTCAATATTAATAGTTTCATAGGTACAAGTAAACAGTTTATTGGCATTTTCATAGAATATGTCATTTAAACTGCATCGACATTTGACGTCAGAGAAAAATTATTTTTAAAGTTATCATATGGATGAAAAAATTGAATCAATAAATTTAAAAATGAATTTTTAATCTTACTGTGCTAAAGTTTTCCACGAGTTTAAGGACGTTTCCATGAGGGACGCTTCTAAGAAGCGACTAAAAAATGATTTTCACGGATTAAAATTTGGAAAAAAAACATGTCCATGACTTGAAATTGCTTCCACGAGTTTAAGTCAAGTAAATGAATCTCCACGAGGAAAGTCTAAAAACTGACCTTGATTTCACAAAACTTTCCTGAAAAATTACAGCGTCTTGTATCTGCGTTCTTCGATTGGATCCTCCAGAGGACGCCGACAGCTGATTTTGTGATTTACACGAAGGAAAAAGTTGAAAAACAGCAAAAAAATAGAAAGTTAGGGTAAAAGTTAAGATAAAAGTATTTGATGCCACTGCGAGGGTGTCGGGGAAAGCTCTTGGGGTCCGAAAATTTCCTCCTCGAGCTTTACGAGGCTGTTGATGAGGTTGTTGATAACTTCAGTCTAGTAAAAATGAATAGTTTTGACTGTCCCGCCGATTTTTCATCAAAAGTACCTGGTATGCCTTCACTTAAACTTATTTTTCCTTTAAAAATGTTTTAATTTCAACTCTAGCCCATTTAAAAGGAGGTGCTTTTTCGGTTCGTTTTCTCTTAAATCAAAATCACATAAATTTGAACAAGTTCTTCACATATCTTTGAATTACTTCTCATCAATACTTCTTAATTTTGTTGGACAATCCCACTTTAACCAGATTTTGTGTTAGCTCACATTCAATCAGCAACACACATTCTTTTCATTATTATTAATACTATTATTGTAATTACACACATCTAAGTAAATTTTCAATACAATTTCATTTTGTATTGAATCAAATTAAAAGCACACACGAAACTTACATATGTACGACAATAATAACTACGTGACAACTATACGTCCATATCAATATTATTTATATTTTATATTTATTATTATACATTTTTGCTATGAATACCATGGTGGAACGGCACTCAAATAGAGGATAGTAATCGCGCGACTGGCCAGCCGAATGGTCGTCTGGCATTACGTTTTCCTATTGCATTTCAAATATTATTTCAATTTCTTTTAATTTAATTTTTTAATATAATTGAATAAAGTTAATTAAATTTAAATGATAAAAAAATTAAATTTAAATAAATAAAAGTGAATGTTAAATTACATTTTTAGTTGAAAATAAACATAAAAAAAAACAAAGGATTAAATGAAATGCATTTAAAATTAAACACAAATATAATAATCAAAAAATGATAAGAATGTTTTTGTTCAATTGAATTTACATAAATATTATGGTAACAAACAAAACTTGTAATGAAATATCAAAATATCACATTTCACGTTTGAGACAATTTCAATTTAATGAATGAAATGCGTTGACACACACACACACTTAAATTGTTATGGATAAATGAATCTGATCAAATTATTTAATCTCTATCACTAATTTTTAAATGTAAATGTTATGCAATACCATTCAAATACCTACAGAGAGTGAGAGAGATACTAAAAAAATGTTTTAGTATGATAAACTAATGAAGAATTAAAATTCCAATAAAAATATAACGACATTTGACTAAATAATATTTTTTTTTGTGTTTGGTATTTCATATTAAATTAATGGTGTTAAATAAGTTTGCAATGAAATACTTGAAATTCTTGAACTGTTAAAAAATATTTAGTATAATATTAATAATAAATACAAATAAAAATGGTTTCACTAAAATGTTGCTTTACTGTCGCTTGTTGATTAATATTTTTTTTTTTTTTTGTATAGTAAACGAATTAATAAAAACAAGAAAATATTTGTGTTTTATGAAACAGAATTAAAGTTAATCAACAAAATGCCTTTTGAAAGTTTTGTATTTGTAATGTTTTTAAAATTATTGAATGAAAATACATTCTCTAAGATACGAGCCCGTTATGTTAAAACATTAAAGAATTCATTAGTTATTGTTGTGATAAAAAATATTTACTCAAAAATATTGATATTACGGTATACTTATAACAACAAGATCGACACAGATTCATATCAAAGTGATCTCTGGAATACTTTTCTGCTAGAGTTTCCTGATTATTTTGTTCTAATGTGCGGTTTTAGACTTTACCTGTAAAAAACTTTAAATATCTACTTCGGTCCCGCATTTTAATTATTTCCTCATTCATTTTCTTAGTAAATTTATTCATTGAAATAATTAATGCATCGAAATGACGTGACAAAATTTGTTAAATGCGTTTTTGTAGGTCCTTGATCTGTCTGTCTCTTCGAATTGAGACCAATTCAATAATAAAACATATTTTCATAATCAAACCGATAATTTTTGCATTAAATTTGACTTAGTCTGAATATGCGCTTATGAATGTAGTTCATTTATTTTCCCTATTTTTTTTTGCCTCTATTGAATAACCTTGTAAAAAGCTGGATATTACTCTTAAAGTGAAGTTATAGCGTCAATAAGACCCTCAGTCACCATTAATGGGTCTTTTCATATCTATTTAACTTAAAAAAAAAGTTTTAACACTTAGCAGAAACAGTGGGAACCGTCAGACCCTTACGAATATTTCAGACATAATTCCGAAATGGACATGCTTTCCATTTTTAGAAAAAAAATTCAATTTACTTTTAATCTCAGAAAATACTTTGAATATTTTGATATTTAAACGTCCTGAGAATTCAATAAATTGAAACATTTATTCAAACATTCTTGGGTTTCAAAAAATTGTCTTGTTTTTTGTACACATCAGTCCGTGCTTTAAAACGATCATATCAATGCAAATTTAATATCATATTAGGCCGCGACAAATGAATTTCAAAAGTTTTGTCCGATGTCCCTTTTAAAAAGTCAAAAAAGACGTGGGGCAAAAAAAAAAAAAAATTTTTTTTGAACCAGATTTTCAATTGAAAATTCATGTTTTTCTAGAAAATTTAAACAATTTTTAAGTAAT
>LN483753.1:70736-172342 GCA_900002565.1 Culicoides sonorensis
TAAGCAATTATACGTCTGTTATTTGTATTATTTCAAAGAAATTGCGTTAAAAACAAAATCTGCGAGTGGAACTTTTTTTTTTTTTTGGCCCCCCCCATCTAACATTTTATTGGATTAGGACAAAACTTTCGATTTACATTTGTCGCGGCCTTAATGTTTTAATTTTAGAGTTTCATGAACATTTTTTTCAAAATCTCAATAACAATATCAATTTGTTGTAACATACCAAAACATTTAATGAGTGAAAGTTTTTTTTGCAAGTTTTGTGATTTATTTTAAATAAATTCGATTTTTTCTTTTTTTTTTTGAATTTTCAATCAAAGTTCATGAATTACATGCTTGTCTTTTATGTCTTCACAGTTGATGAAAACACATTACAACATCTAACACCTGCTTTTTCACTATTTTATGTTAAATTTAATTACACGACATTACTTGACAAGTTTTTTATTCCATTTACATTAATTTCATGCAAAGTTGAACTATTATTACATTTAATGTAATTAGAAAAAAAAGTGATATGTCATTTGGAATACAATTAAGATGTTGTGGTTTTTTTTGCAGTAACACTGTAAAAGTGATGCAATTGAAAAAAATATTACATAATGATTAATTAAATTCAGCTGATTAACATCGTAATATAAGTATGGGGAATCGCTCAGCCGTTTAATCATCAAATTACTCAAAGCATTTCTTGTAATCAAGGCCAAATTTCGTTTCATTTCAATGAACGATAACAGGGTTAATATAACATAAATCATTAAAAAAAAAGAAAATACATTGTTAATGACGTATTTACACTTGTCTCGCGTCTGCAAAAGTATTCCAAATATTTATCCTTGGCAAAAAATACGGGTTACTCATAATAAAAGTTAAGATAAAGTATGTGTACAAACATGATATTTAATGTTTTTCGTACGATCTTATGTAAATAATATGATATGAAATCATAAAATTAAAACATTTGCATTGAAACAGTTTTATCATGAGATTAATACTGACTTTTTTTGGGAAAAAAACATTTTTTGATGATTAAATTGATAAGAAGAAAAAAAAAACGGAGTATCACTAAGAAAGGCTACATTTGTTATGTTAATGATAAGAATTAAGAGAATCAGATGATCGTTATCAGTCTATATAAGGCAATGCATTTTCAAATTTATTTTAGTTCTTATTGTGCTGCTTAGAATTTGAGACAAATTGTTTACGAAAATTAGCGGGAAAAGTGAATTGAATAGAAAAGAATTTAATTTTGGAAGTCCAATATTTGAAAATTGTTAATTTTTTTTCTTGAATGTAAGATATGAAAGTTCACTCTTAGGACCTACAATCACCCACAAATTTATGTCAGTTTTTTGGAATACCCTTCCGATTGCTAGAACAAATTTGAATTACTTTAGAAACCCCTCCTCAAAATGTTCGTCGAGAAAAATATCGATATGAGTAGTTGATGGGTGGTGAAGATAATTTTATCGTAAGGGGGTTTGCCAAAAAAACCCGACGACATAAGTTGCATTTTGTCACCCTGATTTTTATTATTTAATGAATAGAAAATTTCATGCAGATCTGAATTAAATTCCAAAATCAAGATAAGATAAGAAAGAACTTTGATTCAATTGAATCATTGATTGATTAAAGTTTACTTTCCCATTGACGACGCATTGAAAATAAAAAAAATATCTTAATATTTGATTTTCACGTGATAAGCATGCTTGAAATCAAATATTGGTTCAATTTCACACGCATTTTTTATAACACTGTGTTTTTTTAACCATATTTGATAATTATAATGAATGCAATCGAGCTCATGCTTCTACATCTATCGTAAAGTCAACAATTTTTGTTTGGTTAAGCAGTGACTTTCGTAAATGAGATCAAATAGACATGCATTTATCTTCAAAACAACTCGTTCAGTTTGTCTAGTTATTACCAGAAACCTCAATACTATTTATTTGCTTTGTACTTTGTTTGATTCAGACAAAAATATTGATAAGGGAATATTCTATTTATTATGACGTTTATTTACTATTATCATCATTTAATTACCGAACATTTAATCGAGTTCGTTTAATTTTTTTTTATTTGAGTCATTCAGTCAACACCTGACAGTCAAGAATAAACCACAATTTTTTTCATCTTACATTAAATTGAAAATTTAAATACAAAAGAATATGTTTAAATATCAATCAGATCGGACTGTATTTCGTAAGTACTTAGAAAAGTGATTTGTTTTTTTTTAAATGTATTCTAGAAAAATTTAAATCATTCAAAAATATGTGTCTAGTGCCAAGGTTTCCTTATCTTGATATCATACTGAATTATTGATGACAAAGTGTGACAACGCATTTTCATTCATTTTTATCCATGTATGCTCCTTTTAATTGTTATCTTTTGTGTCTAAAAATTAGATTTGCAAATCACGGAATAAAAGTCAAAAAACTGTGATACAAGATAAAAAAAAAATAATTTTATCTGAAGAAAGTGATTGAACTATCATAGAAACACGCGAGTAAAAAAATGGCTTATATGTCGGACATTGATCTTGCGACATTGCATAAAACACGATTAGAGGAAAAAGTTAACTATAAATTATCGTGGTGGGCAAACACTGAAAATCATATGAAATACAATAATAATCTAATAGACGGTTGTTGCAATGCAAAACCTCCATCAAAGCAATACAATTGTCATACAAAAAAGAAACCTGTTATGAAGATATCTGATATCGCCTCCACCACGACAAAAACCATTAATAATAATAGTTGTAAAAGTGTTAACAAGAGTAATAATCTTAATAAAGTTATTAAAAATACATCAAAAGTCTCTAAAAAAAGTAGTACTGACCAAACAAGTGTCGATGATAAAAGTGTCAAGGAAGACACAACTCAAAATGAGCAAAAACTTAGAAGTAATAATGAGCGTTGTGAAAGTATTGGAAAACAAATCAAAAAAAAATATGAATATAACTCATCGTTGGATATTGATGACTTGAGTGATGATGGATATTTTTCATCAGAGACAAGACGACGCCGATCTGGAACATGGCCGTAAGTTGAGAATATCCCAGAATATTCGAGTACTTTCGATTAAAAAAAATATTCAAATTAATTACAATTTATTGTGTAAAAGTAAACTTTAATTAATTCATTTTAATATTCATATTAACACTTAAATTATAACACTTTAATAAGCACTTACTATGTTTTGCTCTATCGCTGTTGTGTTAAAGGTGATGAAATTAACAAAAATATATATATTTAAAATAACAAAAAATGAAGAAAAGGAATTAAAAAGAACAGTTCAACGTAGGTTAAAGTCCATTACAAAAAATAATTTTAATGCACGGGTCTTTATAAAACGATTGAAACAATTAAAATAGTCTTTGTTGTGCAATTGTCAAGGAAAGAACAGTTTTCAATTAATATGAAGCTGAATTTCAGCTGTGAGTAAAATTAAATTAATTTAAAAAAATACTATCAAGCAAAAGAGTTTTTGATAATTGTGGTGATCAATTAATGTTTAATACCTTTTTTTTGGATATAAAACTGATCCCACTGGCCTGCCTCACTGGTTTTGGGTTGAGAGTGTATAATCCAAAATAATGTAAAAGCACTATTTGCTTCTGCCTAAGTAGGAGGCTAGTAGTAGCTCATGTACGAATTTTATGAGCTAGCATTTCCCCCAAAACGGTCCAATTAAAATGCACTTTTCGAAACACAACAGTGTTTTGAATTTCTCATTGAAATTAAATATATTAATCATGTGTTCGAGTGCTATTTCGCCACCACATAGAAAAAAAAATAAATTCTCAGCATTTTGACCATCATGACACCCCTAACCAAATTGAACAAAGAAAACGAGCAAGACTGCAATTTATCGTCCCAATTAAACCACAATTATTACACCACTTTTCTATACTTCACTGTATTTCAATTATTATTACCAACCCCTATAGTCTCTGTGAATAAATCTGTAGATTTTCTCATAAAAATCACATTAATTAACACACATTTTACCTTGAATCATTTTATTTATTTATCAGCACTCTTACTTTCATTTGCTTAATATTAGATAAAAAATGGACAAGTCACGCAAAAACAATTTGTGTAAAAGTATCCCTTGGGAATTCCTACAACGATTACAAAAAATTCATACTTCTAACGTAACACAAGTAAACAAGAACATTTTTTTAAAACAAAATATATGAAATAGCACACTTATGTGTCATTGTAAACATAAAAATATGTGGTTTATGCTACTCTGTTATTTAAAAATCAAAATGATCTTAAAACGAGTTTGGTCACTTTTGATTTTATACATGGAATGTAAACTTTTTATCACACATACACATATTTAGTCATATCACTATAAAAATTTAGTAGTATTTTTTGTGTATATGATGATTGATCAAATATAGACAGGTTCAATATTTACTTTATTTTACTGTGAACTTTTTTTTGTTATTTGATTTAAAAACCCGGTTGATGGTGCGATATGTAAAGTTGTGACAGTACCGTTTGAAAAAAATGAAGCACTACCTCACTACTCAACAACCCCAAACATAAAACTGTTTAATTGAAAGCTTTCAGTAAGCTCATAATATTTTTACTATTGAATTTCATACTCATTGTGACTACTCAATTCTCATATTAGCTTTGAGTGTTCGTTTTTACGGTATGACTTGATCATATTTTTTGTTTATCTTTTTAAACTTAACTTGTTAATAAATATACTACAAGATATGAATATGTGTGTTTACAAACAATATCAAGTTACTTAATATGTATATACGCAAAATAGATGATGATAGTGTAGGATACTCGGTCAGTAGTCATCGAGACAGTGAGTGCGTCGCGTGTGAGATTGAATAATATTTAATTAAAGTTAATTTGATAAAACATCAGTGTCAATATTTTTTTTTGGGTTGATTAAAGTGTAAAAATAAGAATTAAAATTTAATAAAGTGTTACAAAAAACACATTTTTCGAAAAAAAAATTTAATTATTAAAAGTAATTGTCATCCAAGAATTACGCAGCAGTTTCTATGTGATCAATCAATCAATAATTGACTAAATCACAAAAGAGTTTTATGCAAATATTGACAATCATTGTTCTTTGATTCTAGAAGATATCTAAATATAAAATTCTTGACAGAATTATTATGAAAACATTATTTCCTTACAATGAAAAACGATTGATTTAAGGATTTCTCTTCACTTTAATCCTCAAAGATAGTATTTTACAAATAAAAATTGTATAATTCGAATTATTTTTGTAATTTTAAAAATATTTCTTCATTCTTTAACTTACTGTCCCTAAAATTAATTACCAATAACAGGTTATATTGCATTCTTATCAAAAATCGAGATTCCTTCTTTTTTTGTACATGTTTGTATGGCAGTATCACGTTTTCTTTTACATCATGTGTTTACAAATATTGTTGTTATAAAATTACTACAATTTTTAAGGGATTTAAGATTTAAATGTTCTGTTATGGCCTGTCTGTCTCAATGTTCAAATCGGTGACAAATTGGCCATAGGGGCATTAAAAATCTTGTTAAAGTGAAAGAAAGTTCAGTTAAACGCACATTTTATTGAAAATCATGCAAAATGCCAGGACTCAAAATTAATCTCAATCTGCCCCTGTCCACGGTCTATCATAGTCGCTATACTGTTGTTTTCAAAAAAAAATCTGCAAGATGGCGACTGCTTGGGATAGAATGATAAAATGTGCCCGACTGATGGCCTGAGTGCAGGCTCCATAGCCCCCCTACAAATCTGATCTGAATGTACATTTCATCTGAGGAGAAATCTAAGTTTTTAAGAAGGAAAATGCACCTTCCAAATTAATTTACAGTTACTGTTTTTCAAAAAATGTGTGATATTTAACCTTTTAAACAAATAAATAATTTCAACCTGTTCCTTTTAAACTTGAACACAAATATAATAAAATAAAATTTGGTTTTATTGATGCAGACAGTTTATTATTATTATTATTATTGTATAATATTATTGCATATTTTTGGAAATTTTTTTGGTCAATAGGTCAATGTTGATTTTTTTTGTATTACAGATATTAAATGTAATAATTTACTCAAATTTCATTATATTATCAAATATTTGTAGTAGTAATCATTGAATTTATGGTAAAATTTTAAAAAAATATACATTTACATAGACTTTTACTTATACATTTAAAGATTCCTTTTCATTTATGATCAAAATCAAATTGATAATCTAAATGTTGATTCAAAGTTAAAAATAGAATTTTTATTATGCATTTGACTTTAAATAACTTTATTTTCAAAGTTATACGTAAGAGTTCAAGGTCATTTTTTTTTAATTTGCCCGGAACAGAATAATATGAACGTCTTGATATTAAAAAATAGAGGGATTATAAAAAATGTTCTTTTAAATCAGGCGCTTATGTCAAGAAGAAGCTACTTCAAAGTAAATTGAAGCTCTAACAACAAATGATATAAATTAATCGATGATGATATTAAGTAAAGTATTAAAATTTTGTCAACTCATAAATTAAAATTAAGTTGGAATTTATAACAATAATAAAAATGAAGTGTTAAAAAGGGTCGAACGATTAAAGACCACAGGTTAAAAAAAAAATTAGTTAAAAAAACGACAAACGATCTTTAAAATGGATGAATATTTAAGTGATTTGTACAAATTTCGACAAAAACTTGAACGAAGTGATATGAATAAAAATGGAATGATGATCAACGATGATACTTATGATAATAATAATGAGACATCTCCATCATCAGACGCTTCGTCATCCTCATCGCCCGATTACAATAAACGTCTTTTAAGGTTTATTTTTTATTTATTTTGCGAACATTTGATTTGATTTCAATTCTTATAATACTTTACAAAAAAAAATCTTATAAATGTTATTCTTTAATTTACTTTCAGGCGAACAAGAAGCTTAAATGCACCATCGCCATTTCAACAGTTTGGACCATGTGGACGAATCATGAAAAATTCAGCCATGGTTATGTAAGTTTTTTATTCAATCACTTTGATTTAAATTTATATTAAAATATTTATTTTAATTAATAGGCAAATACAGGATCCAGCAAGTCAACGTCTGACTTGGTACAAACCACCGTTAGCTGTGTTAGTAATTAAAAAAATTCGAGATCCAAGTGTCTTATCTCCATTTGTACAACTAGTCGAATGGTTGATAGATGAAAAACATATGGTTGTGTGGGTTGAAGCTGCAGTTCTTGATGACCAACTTCTTTTAGAAAATAAGAGATTTCTCAGAATTAAAGACAAATTAGTTACCTTTAAGTGAGTTGATTGTAAAATTTACATTCTAAAATTTTTTTTTATAATCAATTTTATGTTTACAGAGACGGTCGTGATGATTTAACAGATCGAATCGATTTCATTATATGCTTAGGTGGTGATGGTACTCTATTATATGCATCCTTGTTATTCCAACAATCAGTTCCACCTGTGATGGCCTTTCATTTAGGTTCTCTTGGGTTTTTAACTCCATTTCAATTTGATAACTTCGAGGAACAAGTTACAAATGTGTTAGAAGGTTAATTGAATTTAAATTTACTTTGTAAATGTTTTTTTTAAATCAAATTTAATTTAATAGGACATGCTGCTTTAACATTACGAAGCCGTCTTAGATGCATAATTGTACGTAGACCTGACAGTGAAGAAAAAGAATACAAAGACGTGTCATTAGGTCATGACAATTACACAGTTAGCAATGGCCCAAAACCATCAACTAACATTCTTGTAAGTTATTTACGACCATAATTTCAATTTTCGAATATAAAAATTATATTTTTTATTTTAGGTCTTAAATGAAGTCGTTATCGATCGCGGTCCCTCACCATATCTAAGTAACATTGACTTATTTCTTGATGGTAAACACATAACTTCAGTTCAAGGTGATGGTCTTATTGTGTCAACACCAACTGGTAGTACTGCTTATGCTGTAGCTGCTGGTGCTTCGATGATTCATCCATCAGTTCCGGCAATTATGGTAACACCAATTTGTCCACACTCGTTAAGTTTCAGACCAATTGTTGTTCCTGCTGGTGTGGAATTAAAGGTAAACATTTCAAATTCTCATTAATTACAGAGAAATTTTAAAATAAATTCATATATTTTTAATAGATATCAATAAGTCCTGATAGTCGTAACACTTCATGGGTATCATTTGATGGTCGCAGTCGACAAGAGCTTCGTCATGGTGATAGGTAATTTCATTTACAATAATTTTACATGAACAAGCCTATTAATTTCCTTATTATTGATACAGTCTAAGAGTTACTACCTCAATATATCCAGTGCCAAGTATTTGTGCTCAAGATCAAATTTCCGATTGGTTTGACTCGTTAGCTGAATGTCTTCATTGGAATGTACGTAAACGTCAAAAGTGCTTAGATGAACTTTCAGATTTGACCGGATCTGGGTCAGAGGACACCCTAGATGATTTGGATCGAAGAATGGAAAGTTTGGAAGCATAAAAGAAAACAATAAATCAATCAAAATTGAGCCACACAGGGACAAACGATAAAAAAATAATATGAATTAGTTGTTAAAATTTTTAAATGCACGTGGGTGATTTGTGTTGATTGAGTCAGAATTCTTTAATATAATTTTTATTATGCACAAAAAAGTCATCTTTTTAATGCTGTCTATTAATTTGAATTTTAAGAATATTTACGTATTAATAAGTAATTGTTTTTTTTTTTAAATTAAGCAATTAGTGTTCCCTTGTTATAGTTACATAGTATAATGTTGCTTATATTTAAACAAAAATACATTTAATACAAAACAATCTTTAAAATATACAAAATTTAACAAAACATTTTAAATCATATAGTGCTGGTTTTACTTTTGATGTTAAAAAGTTGAAAAAGTAAAACGTAATGTAGATTTTATACAAAACGCATTCTTTTTAATGTTATATAATGTAATTGTAATTAAAATTTTATAGAAAAATGTTTAAGAATAAGCTTAAAAAATAAAAGTAAATAAAAATATACGTTAAGTTTAAGTTAAACTTCTAAAACATATTTTTTAATTTCAAAATAATAATTAATAATTTCCTTTTTATGATTTTTCATAAATGCAATTTTTTGCATTAAAAATATTTTTAGTTTTGTTTCTCTCTAAAGCATCTGCTATCTCTCACATTCAAATTATGATGCATAACATGTAGTTTTATAAGTATAAAATGCCTGCCAATTTGATATACAAATAATACTTAAAAAAAATGTGTCACACTTATTGCATTGTATCACAACTATAGCAAAATAATTTTTCAAATGACGTCACTAATGTTGCGGTAAATTTGAAACTGAAAACTCAAATAAAACAAGTATATTTATGCAAGACATGTTCCAAATATTGATTTAATTGGAAGATAATTAATGGCAAAAACTTATTGGTGAACTAAAATGACATGAACAAAACTTTACCCCATTTCACATTTTCATCGAGCATTTTAGATAATATCATTGAGCATTGAACGTTAAAAGTCATCAAAAATTTTCAATCATCCTCATAATATTTGAACACCTTCATTCTCAATAATTTTCGTGAACGTATTGCAATTCAGTTATTTTTTTCTGTACCACAAGAAAATCACCCTTTTTACAACAAAATTTCATGTATGTCATAAATCACATTTAATATTACCATTAGCATTACAACAAACCATAACCATTTATATTCAAACAAAAACCTTTATTTTCAATTTTGAAAAGGGCAATGTATTTCATGTTAGTATGCATTTCTACCTGAAATTGTTTAGTTGTTACCATCTCATATAATTTTAGTTGTAAATAACCTGAGATCATCATACATTGTGTTTCATTCACACACACACATACGTACATAAAAATACACCGGAATCGCTACTGTTTTGTTTGTTATTAAATTTGTGTATAAGGAGAGAAAATTCAGTAATAATATTGCCGAAAAAATAACAAAAAATGTTGTAAAATTTCAGTTGGGAGAGCATGTAAATATAAAATGTAAAATGTAATATACTATGCATAAACACTCAAATTTTTAAGACATGCGTACAAAGACAAAAATATTGATTCCATTCTCTGTTGTGCTTCTTCCCCATGTTCCCGTTTTTCCAGACAAAGTGCTACGTAATCATTACCGCATAGATTTTTGTTTTTTATACTGAGAAATTGGTGACGTCAATGAAAGTTTTTTTTGGAAAGATGTCCTCATTTTATGTGTGTGTGTGTTAGTGTGTATGTATGTGCATGAGCCAGGTTTTTACTACTTGGTAATACAATAAGCCCAATTGTGGCTTCAGTAAGAAAAATTACACACTTCTGAATCCATCTAATCTATCAATTTAAAATGTAGAAAAAAAAAATTTATTGATTTTCTTCGGTTCCCTGTTTGAAGTCTATTATCTGATTAGTCATGTTTTGAATTAAACACAAATAAAAAAAAATATTTTATATTTTTTCCAAAAGTTATCCGATTGACCACCCTAAAAAAAACTGGAAAACAAAATATTTCCATTACACACATATACACACACTATCATACACACTGTTTTACAAATCGACAAAGAAAATTTTTTGCACACACCAACACAAGCGCATTCCAAATTGTAAACATTAATATTTTTCACCTATTTCATTAATATACGAAAAAGAAAAAAAAACAAATTTCCTCTCGCAAAACCGTTGTTATACTCGTTGCGTCTGCCTCAATCAGTTTATTCTCGGATCTTGCGGTGAATGCATCGAAAATAATTTGCACTGCATCAAAAATATTCAAAAGTAATTTCTCATTTTAATTTTAAATTATTTAACAAAGAATAACTTGAAACAAAATAAATTTAACAATCAAAAATAACTTCAATTCTTGTCAAAAACACAAAACTATAAATTATTTAGTTGATTGCCAAAAAAAAAACAAAACAAAGTATAATCGAAACAGATACTAAAGCAAAAAAAATCAATCGAATTTCTTTTTTTTCGTTACATACACAAATATATGTTTTTTATTCTCTGATATCTGAAGACATAATATTTTGATTTTCATCACTAGACAGGATTTTTATGGTTTTGACACATGTGAAGTCATTTTTCATTGAATAAATTTACTTATTTTTAATATTTGTGTTACTATTTTAAGATATCACAAAAAAAAAATCATATACCTATAACTAAGATGTATGTTAAAGTGAAATCCATGTTAAAAAAAAAATACAAGAAAAAATTACATTCAATGAGAATGTGAAAAATTGCGGCAATTATGTTAATGTTATGTGAAAATGATTGTGAGACAACATATAGCAACAAGGATTAACAATTGGTTGTAAAAAAGTGAGAAGAAAAAAAGTGAATGGTGAAAATAATGATAATTCCGATTTGTGATATCAATTTGTGAATATGAGGATATTCCATCAATAAATGGTCTGAATGTCAATAATAAATGAAGTTAAAAATTATACCGATTACTTTTAGTAATGAAATTTAAACAGGAAATAGTTGCAGTTGGAAGAATTTTTATTTCCTGCAACCTAAAATCATTTTCGAGGATTGAATGAAGTTAACACCTCAATTTAAGAAAGTATCAAGTATTAAATTGAGTCTCTACGTTTCTTTCCTATGAATAATAAACTTTTACTGTTTTTTTTTAAAGCACATAATCTTGAGATCCTCCTCGTAATGAATAAAAAAATATTGTTAATTTTAAACATACATTAAAACATACATAGTACATTAAATAATTAATATTTAAACAGAAAACAGAAAAATGAACTGAAACCACTTGGTTTAACTACAACAAGAGTAAACCTCTCAAAAAAAACACTCATCCGTTCAAGATAAAAGTAGAATATACAATGCAAAAGTAGTATCATGCTAAAACTTCCCTTTTAAACTTATGAATATAAATTTATTTTCCATTTTAGAACAAAACTCAGGAATACGATTGTTTTGTATTGCGATACAATTTTATAAAATGCACTATGAATTATCTTCGCTTTGTGGATTTAACCATAAAATAAATGCCATGTTGAACAAAACTGAATATTATTTTATTTTGTTTTTTTGAATTTCAAATTATAAATGAAATATAATAAAATGCATCAGTTAAAATAAATACTATTGTAATCACTTGTCATGAAATTTCTTCTTCTTTCTTTTTCTTGTGTTTTGTACCATTATTCTTACTTGGGTTACAAAAAAAAACAATTAAAAGATATGCTCAAAGGCAATGCCGTTTATTTCAAAATGTTTTTTTCTTTCATTTTACTTTTATCTGAAATGGGAATGTTATTTTTGACATTTTTATTTTTAGCTATCAGTTAACAAAATATATCTTTAAAGGAATTCAAATAAACAAATGTCAAATATTTTTATACATAAAATAAATAATGGACACGCCTGGTATTTTACTACAATAAAAATTAGTAACCATAATTTTTTGCATTGCTAACAAAAAAAATTCTTATTCTTACTTATTTTTCAATTACATGTTCTAACAGCCTCATATTCCATTATTTCCCCAAACATTTTTTTTACTACTCTAATTTTTCCCTTACGTGACATTATTCTGAGTATTTGATATGATAAAACCCGGATAAAGAGAGTGATATCATTAAATAAAAATATTTGTGAATTTTTTTATATCATTTTTTTTTATTTTTAAAGAAGACGAGAGTGATAACGTGCTCTGTTTTCAATAATTGAGATTTAAAGCTTTGAAATTTAAATCCATCTTTGTTTTATCATTATTTTGCATCAATATTCATAAATTTTCTCAATTTAAGCACATTGATGAAATATAGATTAAGTACCTTCTTAAAAAAGGGAGATTATTTTTAATACTTTTTTTCATTGTTTTATGTTTTTCGTGCATTTTCCAAGAATTTAAAAAAAAATACGTATTGTAGTCACTTTCTCTGACCTTCTCTTCTTTCCAACTTTCATATTAATTCAAAATTTAATTCGATCTGTTGAAATCCACTCACGTAAAATTCTATCAAAGTAATAAATAAACAAATAACCACATAAAATAAAAATTAAATATAAATTTTCAATGAAAAGAGAGGAAAAAAAACGGATTGAACGTTAATCCTATTAACTTTCCATGAATATTGTCTCGTTTCTACTTTTTTCTCATTTTATGATTAAATGAAGGTAAAACATTTAAAATCATCGAACATTAATATTTTAAGTGAAACAAAATTTGATGATCAAAATCATAATACCTTTTTTTTCTAATTTCAATTCATATTAAATCGATACCAAATCCGTTTTTTTTTTGTAATATCATCAAAATAGCTGTCATGTCCTTAAACCAAAATGATTGATTGATGATTGCGATTTCATAAAGTGTAAATAATCGAGTATTGTAAAAAATTATTTAATTTAGAGGTTTGCATTGAACACGTGTTCCAGAATTAATTCAAGAAATATTTAAAGAAGTCCCTCAAAGGACGTAAAAAAGATCAAAAAAATTAATTTGTGTTGATGACAAGAATCAATGATAAAAATAATTTACACCCCTAAATAATTGGCTAACTCTTAAGCTGTCAAATTATTGTTAATTTATTTATTTTTTTTCTGTAAAATTACAGCAATGTCCTTCATAAAGAAATAAAATACATAAAAAAATGCACACATGGAAAAGTGTCTAAAAAAATTATTGTAATAAATAAAAGGAAAAAAAATGAAATATAATCTTCATTTCATACCAAGTGTCAAAAAAAAGTAAGAAAAAAAAATAAATATAAATGATGATGGTTAATGAAAAATAATGACGTTAAAATTGAGGTCGAAAATGCAGTATTTATACTTGGCATATAGTAAATGTGATTAAAGAAATATATTAATAAAATAAATCATATAGTTGAATTGCTTCCATTTTTTTCTATAAACGTATAAAGAAAAGTAGCATTGTGTGAATCATTGCATCAAAAAATATATAAATTACAAATAATAAGGATAAAAAATGCCATTTGGTAGAAAGTCATTAGAAGTAATTACATTGCCAGGAGCAATATTGGCATACAAGTACAGTCAGTTTAGACAACGAAGACGTGAACAAGCAAGTCGTAAAGTAACAGAACGTGAACTCACAGCTTTGCATCATAAAATTGTAAGTATAATATAAAAAAAAAAATAAACTAAAGTTATCATGAAATCCTTAAAAATGTGTGTGTAATAAAATCTCTTCTTGTTTACTTGTGTATTAAAGGAAGCAAACAGTAAGCCAATGTAAATGCCGTAAAAAGAGGTGTATATTCGATTCATGTGTTGATATTTATATTAAATGAGGTTTTTGACTGTTGTTATATCAAGATTTTATTGGTTATTTTAAACTTCTTTTAACTGATGTGTCACGATTTTTCATCCCTCTTATGTGTACTTGTGTGTAAAAAAAGCGATGTCATG
Organism: Culicoides sonorensis; assembly: GCA_900002565.1. Taxonomy (NCBI): domain Eukaryota; kingdom Metazoa; phylum Arthropoda; class Insecta; order Diptera; family Ceratopogonidae; genus Culicoides; species Culicoides sonorensis. The sequence continues at coordinate 85,163 of LN483753.1, forward strand.
AACATATTCACACACACACTTGTAGTTTATGTGTGAATATGCAATACCAAAGTTTACTTATCGATTCGAGTAACATAATCCAAGTGAATAGCTGTTTGAAAATGTTTACTTATCGTCTTGAATTACAACTAACATGTTTATTTTCATGAATTTGTGTGGGAAAATAAAGATGCAATGTTTAATACTTTTCACATGATAAATTTTAACATGATTTGTATTTGTCATAAATTTAATTTTTTTTTGTCCTCAATTTTGGAAAAAACTCTGTCAATTTCAATATGAATTGTACATGGGATGCTTGAATACGAATCTCAAAAATTCATATAGCATATGGTATGAAAAATGCAAGAATTAAAATTATGGTAATTTTTCAATGCATTTTTTTATGTAATAATATAATCAATAATACATAGTACGAAAAAAAACACAACTCATCAATTTTTCTTCCTTTCAACATAAAATTTATAAAATAAATATATTTGTCCAATTTTTTTTCATATGTTTATGAAGTGTCACGTAAAAAGCGATAAAATTTTGTGTATTTTGTCCATTCACATATAATTTGTGTTGAAATTGTGACTGTTGGATATTAATAATAATTATTTTGACAAAAGAACAGAGAAAAAAACATTTAATAAACTGCTTATATTTATTAATATTAGCTGGTTTTAGTACAATTATAGCAAAGAAAAGGGGGAAAGAAAAATGTTAATACATTTCATAGTAAGACCAAAGAAAAATACGAAGAAAAAAAAAAGAAAAATGAATTGAATTATAATATAATTGTATTGCGTGTCAATGAGAAATTCATTCATTTAAACCTGTTAATGTTGTATTGTACCTAGTAAATTTTGTGTGAAAATAAGCTTATTTTCATGTATTTCCAAATTTTACTGTGAAAATCTTTTTTCTTTTTTTTTAATTTCTTTGTTTTTTTTTCTTAACTGGTTTCATTTTCACAGTTAAATTAACAAAAAAAAGTGTTAGTCACATTAAACAGAAAACGTAAATTTAACCATGTCCATAGACGATCAACATAAGCGCATTTGCACAAACTGAACTGTTGAATCTCTCAGTGGCGCGTAAATGCATAAAAATAAGACCTATAAAATCCACCCGAATGTTTGTCTGCATGATAACGATTCAGGCTAAATACCAGAAGTGATTTTTTTCTCGAGGGATGCGATAATTGAAACCCATCCTGAAAAAACAGATTCTATTGAAAAATGAAATAAACAAAATAATATGCAAAAACTAGGGAACCGAAAAGTGGGTCTTCGATGGCCTGGACAACAGTACTGACCTTTGATGTATCACATTTTAAACTCCTATAAAATGATATGAACAATAAAATATACGAATCGTTGGTAATAGTAAGATTTCGCATACGTGATCGTCATAAAATGTTAAATTTGGAACAATTCATAAGGCAACTAGCGAACTCAAATTCCGGTTCATCACTTGATGGTGCAATTCGGCCAAAAAGTTTTGAAATAAAGCCAAAAAATCCACAAATTGGTAATTTTAAGAGTTAAAATTCACACTAAGGTAAGGTTTATTACGATATTGCAGGGCAATTTATCGTGTATCAATTTACTTGAACAACAGACACACGAAAATTGTATTTTTTTCCAAATCGAATGGAACGAAGCAAAAATTAAATGAGCTAAATTTAAATAATAATAAAGAAATAAACGAAAGTTAAGGGGTTTAAAAAGAAATATTAGTTAAGGTGTTTATTACTTATTTCATGTTAATATAATTTTTTTATTATAAAAGGGTAAACTTCATTTTTATTATAACTATTTTATAAGAAATTTTTTAATAGAATGGATTATGTTTGTCATGACAATTACAAAAAGTTCGAAAGTCATAAAAAATTATATAACAAAGAATAAACCCTTATGAAAAAGGTGTTGAATTACATAATTCGTTGTCTATTGAGAAAAGACAATTCAATAGAATTCCATTTTCACACTCACATCTAGAATAGTTTTCACAATTTTCTACAGTAAGATAAAAGTTTAATTTAATTTCAAAACTTTGTAAAGAATAAAATAGATAAAATATTTCTTATCATGAAAAGTATTTTCAAAGTATATGAAAGTCAGATGTTATTAGATATGTGTGAGAAAAATTCAATAATAAACTGATAGCTAACTAGAGAAAATTAAATAAAACTTGAATTGAATTGCATCCGCAATTGAAAACTATGGGGAAAAATTTATTGAAGACAAAATTTACAGATGAGAGATAAAATTTATAAGAACTTTTTTCCTGAATTCTAATATTATGTAATATTCTTCTATTCGCTTTAAATTTGTAGAAGAATTTGAATTAAATAAGAAAAGCTACAATAAATGAATGTTCCAAGAGTCTGTCCTCCTTTGAATTGGCTTAAATTATAAAAAAATTCATCAAACATTACATATACATTAAACGCTGGGTTAAAAAAATTCTCATCAAGAAAATTCATATTTCAGCACAATTCAACATAAAAATAACACGAATCAATCCTGTCATATAAAATGTCCAAATCATTCAATCATTTAACGTTTAAAAAAACTCTTATTGAATTCGTTATTGAAAGATTTCGTTGTTAATTCAGCAATACATGATTTTAAAAATTTAGATGTTTTTTTATAGCTTCGAGTCATATTTAAGTGATTGATTGCATAACTTCAATATTTTTACCCTTGTTGCAACAAAAACTTTATATAATCAATTGATGCATTTGTACTATTTTCACTCATATTCCTTGTCACTCATCATGTTAAATCAATATAAGAAGAAATTGAAAGAAGAACTATTTTAACATCATGAATTATAATGGCTTGCAGAGTATAAAATTCTGGATAATTAACGGTTTGTGATTCCTTCCTTAGTTTGGATGAAAAATGACAAAAATTTGAAAAAATCATATTCATAGACAAAAAAAAAAACTATAATTTTTTAACGTTCTTAACAAAGATATCCCTTTCTATTGTATGAAGAAATAGAATAAAAAAGTTTTGTCAGCGATGATTGATTTCTGTGTTTTGCAATTTGAACTTTATCTAGCATAAATCATTTATTTCTATTATTATTCCGACACATATTCAATTCACGTGATATCAGAACTACAGTTAACTCTTTTATTTTTACATGAAGTTAACATTAGAAGACAATTTGTAATTGACTCTGTATGTCTGATATTGAGTCAAAAATGATTTATTTCAACTTGAATACAAGAAAATAAATATTATTGCAATACTTTTCATAGCACTACAAAACATGATTATCGTATTACAATAAGCGCCATGGATAAAAGTATAAAAAGGAATTAAAATAAATAGATTGAACTATCATTCAAAATCGGATATTGTGTGCGTGAGTTAACTGTAATCTAAAGCTAATCTGGTATTTATTTTGTCTGTCATTGTGCATGAACTTACAAGCACTGTAATATGAATTACGTGTAATTTGATATTTTCATTTCCTTTGAAAATATTGCCGTCATCTGCTTGACCTTTGCTAACAATTTTTTTTCAAAATGGTTAATTTCTTACAAAAAATTAATTCACACTTATGTGTTTTTCTTCCTAAAACCGTTATGAAGATGATTTTTCCTTCACTTGATAATTGAAAATGATTCCAAACCGTGTCACTTCGTAAAATTTGTCCATATACATACACCTTTCTGTTTGTGTATGTTAAGGCCTGAAAATTTTTCTCTGTTGAATCACGTGCACAAGGAATATTCCAAAAAAACAGTCAAAACAAATCTATTAGTATGTGCAATTCTGAAGAGAACTGAAAATTATTTCATCAATCCATACTTCAGACATTGAAAAAAGACTCCATTAAAATAGCTATCAAATAAAAATTCATTCCATTTTTATTGTGTTCATCAACGAAACAAATCATCCTCCCATTTCCATTCAATTAATTTTCCAATCATGTCCAACTAGGCAATAATCTAAATGGATCAATATGCATTCAGTGATGAAGTGAAAATACAAAATAAATCACTCAATTTCAATTCAATTTTAGATTAAATTCCTGCAATCACTCGTTCATTTCTACTTTAATTATATTATTTATCTGTACATTTCTCGGTATAAACAAACTAAAATAAATAAATATACAGAACCGCATATCAATGAATGAATTCATTATCTTTATTTTAATGCTTACATAATAAATCTATGTGGGTATATGTGAAATAAATATAAATTTTCAATATACCTGTATGATATGAAATGATGTGATGCGTTCTCTGATTATTTTTATTCTTCCTTGTGTATATTCCCTCCTTCACCTCTGGAATCGAATTGAATATAAAATAGACATAAATTTAAATAATCAATGTAAAAGATCTGCTACTTTCTGTATTTTTATTTTTTTAGTACCAATATATATAGTCATCATTATAATGCTCAATTTTATGTGAAAATACTTTCTTCTTGTTTTTCTTCACATATTAAATGCTATAAATATTGTGCCAAGAAAGGAGCGAAAAGAAAAAGTTAAATCAATTCCAAGTCAGTATTTTATTTAGTTTATCTTCTTTCTCTTATATTGCTAATGGAATCCTGTCTGTGTTGTTATTGCATATTTTGTATCACATTAAGTGTTATTATTACTTTAAAAAAATTAAAAATTGTCTGATGTATAAATTTATGTATTTTTATATTTAAAACTGATAAAAAAATTACTTAAAAATATGATTTTTCTAAATATGAACCATAATGGATGTCATCATTAATCTACAAAACTTCGAATCATTTATTAAAATTACTTTACATGGACGATAAATTGACAAAGTTTATTATGTCGATTTAAATTTAAGTTTAGGCTTATTTTTACACCTACATGAAAATTATCGAAAATGGCTAAAAATAAGTTTGAATCATTAATCAAATCTAATTATATGATGCAATATCTACTGTGTATTATTCTCTTAGATTACCTTGCTTATGAGTGTATTTCAGTGAATTAAATACAAAAGAAAACTATAAAAATAAAGTGAAAGTCACTTCCTTCCTTTTCGGTTTTATTTTCCCTTATTTCTGGTGACACGACCTTGACATACCGATAATAAACCACTTTTACCAATGACACGTGGGCGCTTAATAACAATAATAGTAATAGTTATATCTCGACCATTTCTTCGTTTTCCCTTCTTGCTAATAAACACATCTGGTATCCAATACTACATTGCGTTATGGAAACATTCATTGATTTACTTTATTATCGATACTTTAACAGCTTGGGATTGAACATAATTCCCTTTTTTCTTCTTTCAATAAAATCAAATAAAATGGTGCCATCTGGTACATAATAAAATTTTTTGAAATTAACCGATCCTTAAAGTTAAAAATGGTTCAATGGTTTACCTTACCACATGTTTAAATTAAAAAAATCAAAACAGTGAAATTTTGGACCCAAATCACGGTATTGCAGTTCATAATGTCAACGAAGAAAATGAAAACTCCATTTTTTTTTCATTTAAAATATAATATTTCTAATTGTTCCACTTTTAATATTTTTGTTAAAATAATTTCTATTTCTGGCATCACTAAGCACCAATATTTTAGTACAATGAATTTAGAGCAATTTAATGAAATAGAGAATAAATAACATGAAGTATTTGCACTAGCAACTGATCAATTTTAATTATAATTGATTTTCTGTTCAAAAATGTAGAATTTAAAAAAAAAATATTTTATAAAATATTAAAATCCATATAAGGCCATTACAATTTTCCTTTTTGTTTCTCGTCGCAGTCCGCTCAAAATAATAAGAAGGAGGAGGGATGAATAATGGTAATAAAATAATGAAATTTATAAACAAATGTCATGAAAAAATTTTTTCATGTGAAAAATATTTTAAATATTTATTGTAAAAAAAAAATCAAGCAAATTAAGTAAGTTTTGGATTTTCTGCATGTTGAAATTAACAAAATATTCAGTAAAACTGTTTTTAAAATTTGAAAAATTTAAGATCGTTAAATATTTTCAAGGTTTTCAATGGTTTTCATTATTTTATTACTATTATTCCCTCCCATTATTCCCTCTTCACTTTTGTGAAATAAAGAAGTAGGAGGCGACGAGAAACAAAAAGGAAAATTGTAATGGCCTAAGTGCAATGAACGGAAAAATAATGTACATTAGTCTTTGTTTAGTTCTTTAAAATATCTTAGTTTTAAATTCATTTTTAATTAATATTTAAATTCCATTCTATCTATTTTAATTCTCGTAAGAGAATAAGTCGATTATGTTAGTAAAATGCAAAATCCCTTGCAACATTTTCTCATATAAATTTTATGTAAAACAAAGAAGATTATAAACTGCTGGTGGAGAATTTTTTTTTTGTAAACTTTTAATAATAGCAATGAATAAATAAAATAAAGAGTAATTACTAATTTGTTTTGTGTCTCCCATAAGAAAATCAGAGTTACCAAACTCTTATGATGCATTTTATAAATTAGAATGATATTCGTTTTGTGCAACATGTAAAGCGTGATTTTCTTCACTGATTTTAACACATTAAATGTGGCACATTGGGGTACTGGTAGTGAATGCACTAGAAGTATCTATGTGTGGAGGTTTTTCCTGTTTTTTTTTATCTAAATTTAAAAAGACTGTGAATTTTAAAATATCACCACTAATACTAAGATTGTGTAAAAAAATAAAATGCAAAACATTTTATCCAGAGGTGTCTTAAACCAAAGGAAATATTGAAGGATTAAAAAGCCCTACAAATTTTTCACAACTAACTTACATTTCAATCCCACTTGACACTTAACGAAATTTCTACCGAAGAAACCTTATTTCCAATTAAAATCAATCAATGTCGATGATTTAAAAAACTTCACAATACTCGAATATCAGCTTTTTTTTAGTAGTGTATTTCGTAAGAATAAATGCACTATTACAGACTGTTTGTCCACCGTCACGCGAGGTCGGGCTTTTGTAAGATAAAGGAACCCATAATTATTATTTATAACTAATTAGATTTGCTATTGGGCTCCAGAGCCTGACAAGCTTAAAACCCCAAAATAACCGATTTTTCTAAAATGACTGTTTTTTTTTATTTCTTATTATGACAATCTTTATTCAAAAAATTCAAAATGGCGAAATTTAAAGAAATTTCATAAAAATTTAAAAATGACGGACTTTTTAAAATAAATTTTAATTTTATTGAATGAAAGGAGTCCCATCGAAATGAACTTTTCTAAACCGCCCAGTGCACTTATCACTGCAGTGGTAAGAATTTCTCATTTTTATTAAATACTTATAGAAATAAGGAATCCTCCACTTTATTAAAATTAATGCAAAAAATTATAAATTTATAATCAAAAATAACATTTAATTTTTTACTCAAATTTCTCTTTTTTTTTTACATTTACATTCGAAACTCAAACGAAAATGCAAATAAAAAGAATGAACAATCTTGCCAATAAACCATAAAATAAAAATATTATTCTCATTTTTTATTCATTGTTGATTTATGAGACATTTATTAAACTGATTTTTTTTTTATTTCAACATTGATTTTTGGTTCAATTCATATTTTTTGTGTTTTTTCAAATAATTTCATCAAACAATCAATAAACTTCAACATAACGTAATTATAAGCCTAATATCTCCCAATAATAGCAATACTTTAAAAATAAATAAAAAGTAACTTAAGGTAACATTTTAAATTTAGGTTTTGCTTCAAATTTGATGAAACCTTTTCATATCAATTTATTATTTACATTTACAAACTAAAAAAAAATATAAAATCAATTTATTAATAAAATTGAAAAAAAAATATAAAACAACAAAATAATAAAAGGTACGTGAAAGTGAATGGTACCAAGAGGATTATTATTTTCCATTATAAATAAAAAGCCATAAAAAAGCATAAATATGCCACATGAAATAATTCTCCTCCACATTTTTTTGGTTATCATGAAATTATGTCTTTATTTTTCATTTTATCTGTTAAAAGAACTTTTTTTCTTTATTTTGTCAGGTGAAATTTGGCAAAAAGGAAGTGACATAGGCTCATTGTTATAAATAAAAGCATTAAAAAGTTTTTACGTATTCATACATTAAAAACCGCAAAACTTTTTTTATATTTAATTTTATATGTGAGCTCATGTGTTAAAAGAAACGAATGGTAATCATTGTTGTGATCATGCAAAATACTGACATACTCATTAGGATTGCTCACACTAACTTTATATCAAGTCTTAAATGTAAAACAAGAATTTACCAGTGAGCAAACATGAAAAATGGAGAAAAAAAATCAATAGTTGATTGTGTGTGTGTGTGCAAATGTGTCAGTTTTGGGAATATAACAAAAGAAGGTACGACAAGGTGTCAAGAACAAAAGAATAAATGTTTAACCTTGTGGAAATGTAACATTTGATGTCTAAAAGCTGTCTCAATTTCAGGGAAATATATTTTGGTGGCTGTCAATCGAAAAGCAAGTGTAAGGTACCAAGGGAAAATGAAATTTGTTGCAAACACAAACAATGTTTACAGTTAGAAAGTTGTAAAGTAGTAATTTTGTAGTAAAACCAAAACTGATGTAATTAAATCTAGTCAAATGATTAAGAATTCATTAAAATTTGGCACTCTTCATATAAATATGTTACCTCATGTTTTTATTTTCAAATAAAACATCAATAATGAATGTTATAACAATGACATATTGTATCAATAATAAATTTAGTTTTGAAAACTGTCGGCAAATAATGACAAAGTTCAACTCTAAAAATGTCACAAAAAATTCAAATGACAATTAAGATATTTCAATTAAACAATTCCTTCATCAAGTTCAGATAGTCAAATAACTTAAGATAGCCAATTATGCAAATAATGTTTTCATTCAATGGAATAATCAATGTCTTTTAATATATTGTTTGAAATGACAGGATAAAACAATTGGATATCTCAGAAGCACACACACACAATATCATTTCAAATGATATCCACATAAAAAAAATAAATAAACAAATACTGCACGTCAAATATTTGAAATCCAAATATCCAAGCTATACAATAATTCTAATACATAACTTTTGTCTTGAGCTTTTATACATAGATTTTTGTGGCATGATAAAAGAAAATTTGTCTATTATTACTTAAGTCTATTTCCTTTTCTGTTTTCATTTGATTTTACGATATGTCTTGCTTTTAGTTATTTTGATTGTAAAATAAATACATTTTCAGATATCATAATAATAAAATAAAAGAAGAAGAAGAGCATTATAATGCTTATTTCTACTGGAATTGTCGGAGTCTTTCTCTACTTTTGATTTCGAGTTCCAAGACTTTTGTGAACTTGCTTTAAAGTCCTATGAAATAAAATGAATCAATGAAGAAAATCTGACGTTATTTGATGACTCAACGTTGATGAAGATGGCAAATTATCATAGTGGTATTAAATTTTGTTCTGATTAAGTTCATGAACTTATCAAAATGTGCTCATGAGTTATTTACTGGTAAATGTTTGAAATTTTCACTCACCTTATCTACATTTTGATTTACGTCAAAACTTCTTTATGTATTTCGAAGAAGAAAATATAATAATAAAAATAAAAATAAATCGTATGAAAAATGTGTATTATTATTCTTGGCATTAACGTCTAATTTATTTATTTACATTAGAATTTTCAATTTTTTGTTCATAGACATAAATTTAAATTAAGTTGTTCAAAAATTTTTTTCTTTAAATCCTCTTTTTTATTTTTCAATTAATATACTTACCTGAACTTTGCTTTGCACATAAGAGAGACATTTTTGTTTCATTTAAAGTTCAATACCTAAATTCTGATCAATTTTTATCGTATTTTCTTTTAAAGGCATTTCCATGAACAGTTTACGAGCTTTGCTTTAATGTAAAATATCAAAAATCTAATAAAAATTGTTTTCTTCATGATACTTTTTATTATTATATTGTAATAAGCTTAACCATATAATTTTGTATTATTATTAACTTTCCTGTATACTTTTTATTCCTACCTTAACTTAATACATAATTTTATTAAAAATTACAATAATAATAAATTAGAATTATATACCTTTAGTTTGAGCAAGGATAATTTTTCATAGCATAATCTGTTACATTATTACTTTCATCAACATTTTCTTTAAAAAAATCACGGTGATATTTTGTAAGAGCCACGACACGTTGTATAACAAAATCAAATTTAATTTAATTTTAATTTTGACATTATAAGGTTTTTGTGTGTAACACCTTTCTTACGATTATGTCAATGTTATAATAATTTTTAATATTCTACTATAAAAAATATTCTTATAACAAAAGATGCATTGTAAATATTTTGTTCGATATTATAGTTAATATATAAAAAATTCCCCTTATTATTACTGTTTTGCTTGAAATAAGTCTAAATAATATCACATTTATGTCACAATATTCCTTCCGAACGGTGGTTCAGTATTTGTGGTTAAATAAAATTTGCCACGCAATCTGTAAATTATAGTAATTTTCATTGAATGTGTAACATGTGAAAATATGTATAATAAAAAAGCATAAACACAGGGAAAATTTGATGAGGGAGAGAAAAAGACTAATTAGTGTAAAATAACATCAAATATGGTTCAGTAAATATTTAATTTAACTTAATTAAAAAAAGAGAGAGACTTTTACCTTTTATCTGCTTTCATACCCATATAAGCAGTCATGTTACTAGTACAATTTTTATTCTCAAGTTCTAATGCAGCTTCACATCGTTCTGCCATAAATGCTTTAGGTCGTCGCACTGACTCGACAAAATACACCCATGCTCTTTGGTGACTACATCCCACTAGATATTTTTTATTCATGATTTATGAATTTTTATTAATTTTAATGTACTTTTTTTTCTGCTCATCTGATAATACACTACTTACATATAATACCCAACCATCGATTTTTTGATGTTTCTTCTTGTACACAGCCGGGTTGTAGTGGTGTTCCACCATTGGGAAAGAAATCCGCATGACCAAGTGCCCAAGGATAACCAAATACACCACCATCTGTGTGTATGACGTCAACAAATTTGGCATCACCATAACTTAAACGACCTGTTTCACCACCAAACATGTACAGAGGAAAAGCTGGATCCAAGCCTAAAATATTTTTTATTGTTATTATCATTTTAAATTCACTTTTATAACAAAAAACATATTAGATGGCATTTTTTCAGCTACTATTTGGAAATCTCTTTTATTGTATTTGATTCAAGGTAAAATTCTGTTCTCAAATTACTTCAATTATCAGCAATTGAATAAGAACTGATAAAAATATCTTTTTTTCATTCATTTGTACAAATAAAACACAAAAGATTAGAAAAGGAAATTGCTTTTTCTTTCTTCCATATTTAGAAGGAATTTTTTCACACAATGATATCTATTTAGGCTATCACTAATTTTTATCTTTCTTCAAAATTATGTGTCTTGAGAATTATTCACAAAAAAAAAAACTCCACTTCAGCGAACAACATCAATTACTGTAAAATTCATTTTATCACGTTACAAAAGAAATTTTCATTTTAGACAATAACATAATAATACTCATATAATAAAAGAACTTATTTTACATAACTTGATCTTGTATAAAATGTACTTAAATTCAGACAATGAACAACTAAGTTTTTTACACACAAAAGACATTTAAATGAATCTGTCCTGCCTTTTATTTGTAAGTCAAGTCATTTTTATTTGTCTTTTGCTTTTAGATTCGAGAAATTTATTGAATGACACTATGCCATGAATATCAAAATAATTGTTTTAGGATATTGGTGACTTAATGGAACTGAGAATAAAAGAAAAAATACATAAAATTTGCTTTTAAAACTAAAATACATTGAAATTTGTAGTCATTTTGAATGACATTAATTGTAAAAAAAAGAGAAATAGGAATAGGAATTAATTTGAATTCTATTGAAATCGTTTCTTTTTTTATTTTACGAATTCAAAAAAATATAAAACACTGTAAGTTGAAAGTGCCCGTAACCACCCTTATTTTCAGGCAAACTTTACCCGTGACTTCCATTTTCTAATTGATTCCAAAAATCGCTAAAAATGCTAAAAATAGCTATCATACAACTCAACTTCATTTAATTTAAAATAATTGAGTTGCAAAGATCAAGTTATTCTCAACTTTTTCAAAAATTATAGAATTTTCTATAAAAATCATTTTTATTTATCTAAAAAAAAAAAAATTTCCTACTGTCAGTTTTAGTATGACGTAAAGTTTGCATTATGAGCCATCAAATGATCCTTGTAAAAGTTTCAATGATTTGAAAAGTAATAAATATTCTATAACATATAATTAAATTGTGAAAACAAATATAAAATGTTATAAAATTTTACCAAAATAACAACTAGAATTACCTTGAAAAGTATAGATGAAAAGCAATAGAGAATTCCATTAACATTACAATGTTTTTATATTTTCACGAAATTCCAATATAAAATTATATTACACTTCCTAGTCGAATTACCTCATAAATTTTATTTAAAAAGTATTATTTATATACTTTTTTTACCTTACATTCTTTCTCCTCGTAAATTTTAAAATTGTATAAAATACAATATTTTTACAATCAAATTAAATTTATATGGAAGACATGAGTAAGTGTTTTGTTTGCGATTAAACAAGAAAAATTTTGTGTGAATATAAATTAGTAATTTCCTGTTTTTCTTTCATTCACATATTTTATAATTTATTTTATTCATAAAAGCACGGACATCCATTTAATGTATACATTCATTTATGTAGAAAAATCATGGGAAATGGAAGTGAGCACTTTTTTTTTCTATTTTAATTTATTTTATATTGAGCATTGTAACACGTTTTTCCGCAAACTAAACCAAACTGCATAAAAATATTTTCATTTTGTTTAAACATTATTGTGTGACACATTCATACTTCATTTAAAATGAATGCAAAACCTTTTTGTTGAAATAACAAGGATTATTTAACAGCTGTTGTTGGTATGATGACAGAAAATTAAAATTTTTGCACATATTTAATGTAAATGGTTATGAAAAATTAAATCAGTGATTTGAGCTATTCATGTGGAAACAACTTCCTTACCTGTTATCCTTGGTAACATCATACCCCATTCTTTCAGTGTTTTACCAATGTATCCTGCAACCTCGGCCCCTAAACTAAAACCAATGACATGGACATTCTTCAATGGAACACCTGATAAAATTATGAAACGAAGGAATCTGGCAACATATCGACCGACTCGTGGTCCATTTTCAACGGCATTCACATACCTATCAATATGACATTAAAAATGAATGAAAATTAAAAATGAATGAAAATTAAAATGTATTTTTTTTTTAATTTACCAAGGTAATGCTGTTATCGGTGACCAATCAACCAATATAACATTATAGTCTCCAACCTCTAGAAAAGCTATTAAAATGAGAAATTTAATATCAAGTTTCTAAGTGAAATACATTGAAAAAACTCACCATCTCGCACTTCTTGACTACTTTGATTTTTGCCACCTGGTGCTCGCTCTGAAAATCCATGCAAATACACAACAAGTGGATTTGTTTTATTCAAATTTGATCTATCTAGTCTCTTAAGGTCTGACACATACAATAAATTTGCTTTGGTGGGATTTTTTCTTCATATAAATAAATAATACGCATAAGAAATATTTCTAATTTATGTAATACTTCCACATACCTAGTATACAACAAAAATTTAATATCTTTCGGTTCACGAATTTGACAACAATTTTCACAATCGCCTCGTGGCGCTGGTGAATACATTAAAGGAGATCCGCCTACAAAAATAAATGACATTAATACATTTTACATTACAAATAACCAGTCGTCTCCACAAAAATTCTGTCAATATTAACAATAACTTAGTTTGAAATCAATCTTAAATTATTTTTCCTCAATTTTATTTTACTCCGTTTTTTTTCTAGCTCAAATCAGAAATCAGAAACTTTTCATATTAATATGCAAACAAACTACGTTTCATATCATTAATATAACGCCCGCTTTTCATATACGGACATTAAATACGAAAGAGGTAATACAACAAAATGAGCGATAAAATAAATATTTGAATTCCCAAATCGGTGATAAAATCTATGCTTTATTTGTTTTTCATATCAAATTGCATACCGTTTAAACGGAATCAAAATAAAATTAAACTTAAGCTGATAATAATAATAATACTGAAATATCACACTGTACAAGTAAATTAATATTAAATGACTTAAATTCTGTTTTTTTTGCATTTTATATTACATTTAAATCTATAAATAAATAAATTTGATGAATCATAAAAATAAATAAAAAGCGGAAGTAAAATTAATTGTGATATACATTCAAAACAGAAATCCATATAAGCAGAACGATGAACGTCATAAACTTTGAAGTGAAATTTTATGTCGAAAAATGTGTAATCCAATTTTGACCTGTTACGCGAGAGATGGCATGTCCGGTCAAAAATTTTGATTTTATAATTGATACGTTTTTTTTAATGGAAATACACATTTAACACTATCAAGGTGAATCGGGAGGATATCACTTGAAATTTAAAATCGAGTCACTTGAAATTAACCTCATTCATTCATTTTAAGAGTTTCTCAATTCAATATCAGTACTAGACTTTTGAAAAATTTAATAAAAAATGAAGAAATTACGTTGCATAGGAAAAAGAATACTGAGTATTGCATGACAAAATATACTTTGATGTTAAAGAAACATGTAAGGAAGATAATTAAATTAAAATTAACCCTTAGAGACATTTTCAAAACTAATGTAAAATTTCAAATACTTTCTTAGTAAGCCTGATCCTGTATACAATTTTAATTTCACAATGTAAATGAATCTCAGGTTGCTGATCAAATGCCACTTATATGTTGCTCGTATTAATTTTCTCATCACCATCAACATCTTTTTCCATAAGCACAACAAACACAATTAAAATTCACTTAAATGCTAAAATAACCTAGACGATACCAATATGACAGTGATCAAACCTTATGCAAGTCTTTATTTGTTGTTTTCATAAATCACCATCATATTTCATGTCTAAACAAAAAATAAACGATAAGAATTGAAATCAATATTGAGTGTGTTGTGCAGAGGTGGTTGATATTCACGTAGATAGACATATAATTGCATTATCATGTTATCACATGAAAAGAAATACTATAATTGTGACGTTCAAAGACGATGTACAACAATAAATTATCTAATAATAATGCATAAATATAATATTTTACTCACGCGACTATTTAACATTTCAAATGGAAGCCACTTCACTTTTTTTCATGTAGTATATACCTTTCTTGACCCTAATTAATAAGTTTGATGTCATTCATAATAGACATTGTTTATGTTGAGGTGTTGTCAGGTGCATTTTAAACTTGCAATTATTTGTTTTGTTGATTTTACAAAGAATATATAAAATTTTTTTTGAGTTAAATTGAGACGTAATTTTCCATTCAAATTTCACAAAAAAAAAACTAAATATGTTTCGACGACATAATTAAATTGTTGCATGACCCAGTGGTATAAAAAGGAAGCAGAAAACATTAAATTACAAACACTCTCATTCATAAGAGCTGCTTTTTTATGCAAATTGTGATTAAAATCAAACTGAACAATTATTTTAATTTTATTGTGTATTGTGGGTTGTTGTGACATAAAAATGAGAAGAAAAACGTTGGAATTTAATAAGTACAAGAAGAATATTAATTTTTTTCTGCTATATTAATTATTTCCGTGTTGACTTTTTTTTTGTGTATTTCAAAAAATAATTATCTATAATTGGTGATTATGTTAATTTATTTGAAATATTCCATTCAAAAGGTGTAAGAATTTGCGTATCATGAAAAATGCGATGATAGCCAAAATGAGAAGAAGAGCATTGTAAACAACAATGATTAACCATTAATCAATTAAGTATTCTCTTTTGTTAACTCGAATTAGACGAACGTGACGTGTAGGACACCTTTGTATGAAATTAAGGTTCAGCGTCATACAACAAATAATATTCGGACAACGCTAACTATCAGAAAAACCAAAAATCGTATATAACTGGGTCAAAATGGCCAAAAACGGTTCGTTTGAGGGTTTTTTACAGAAAAATCATGTTTTTGGTTCTAAAACGGGTATTGTGATCTATGGCAAATTTTAAGTTTTTAAATAGATCTATAAGTTTGCTTGATAGTTTATTTAACTCTGATGTACGGTTGTACGAGTAAAAGCAAACTTCATAAACCGTACTTTTCAGTTTTTGTCCAATTTGTCGAAAAAAATACTCTACCACCAAAATCCTGTTAAATGAACACTAAACAAGATGTGTTTCTGCGTCTTTTGATTATCTGATCCTTAAAATCAGTTTTGAGGGGTTTTGGCAATATGCACTTTAAGCTGAAAACACCCCTCAGTACAAAGTGACTTGGTCCGCAAACGAAGATCATTGTTTGATGCTTACAGGACATTTCATGAATGAAATTTTTATCACATTTTCAGTTAATTTGGAACAAGAATTCGAGTATTATCGGCAATATTTTAATCTATGCATATACTGCAGGGTGGTCTGTGGGGCGTTTTCAAGTTAGAGTGTGGAGTCTCTTTTTTTCATTTTATTGTCCCAAAAAAGCGTATTTTGTTTATGAGCTCATTAACTCTTTGACGTTCTATGGTACGCATATGTACCATTTACATTTCTTTCTCTAGAATTTTTATTTTTGAACCAATTAAATTGAAACTTGTTTTAAAAGCTCTTTAAAGAATACCGATTTTGAAAAATTCAGAGGTTTTTCAAATCCAAAACACGGAAAGGCCGCTACAGGCTTCTAAATCCGAAAAAAAAAATTTTTTTGAGGTGTTGGAAAAAAGCGGTCAAACATTAGGATGGAAAATAAAAATAAGTTAAATGTCCATAATTTCTGGTAAAGCTAACCTTCTTTTAATGTATTTCATTGTGCTATATTACAAAATTGCTTAAAATAAGACCCTGGAGCTATTTTAGTCATGGTACATATATGTACCATTGGTCGTCAACGGTAAACAATTATCCAGAGTTAAATTTGATTTTACATCATAAAATGACTATTTTTTTGTCAGTTTTTACAAATTTTTGAGAAATATGCTTCATAGAAAAAATAAAAATATGTTTATGTAAGTCCCGTGGTTTACCGAGTTTTTTCACGATTCAAAAACATAATTTTTTTAATTTTATCTATTAATATTTCTCAAATATTTAAAAAATTGGCAAAAAAATAGCCATTTTGTGATGTAATATCAAATTTAACTCTGCAAAATAATTTACCGTTGACGACCAATGGTACACATTTGTACCATGATTTTTGAAGCCCTTCTAGGCTTTTTTTCGGAAATTTGTCTACACTTTAGTATAGTAATAAGTGGTCTTGCATTTCAAATCCATAGAGAAAATTTGAAAATTCTGAGTGGTTTAATCTTGGACGTCAAAGAGTTAAACGCAGAACTTTGATACCTATAATTTTGTGAAAAAAGTTTCGAATTTTAGTGTAAAACCCTTTTTTAAATGGATTTCATGTTTTTGACCGATTGGCTTGAAATGCTCGTAGAAAGCGAACCACAGAAAAAAAATTAAGTTCAGGATGATAAGAAAAAAGGCTACAAAGTTTCACTGATTTATCTGAATGGGATCACAAAAATCGATTTTCGTTTCCAAAACTGTACTGTTTATTCGCGGACGGCTTCTTAATGTTAATTCACTGAGATTTTTCAAAGTTCACTTGATTCAACAGTGTATACAGGACAATAATATAAAGATAACATCAATTTAAACATCAGAATAGTCAATTGAACTCAGAACTGTCACGTAAAACCGGGTATTGTAATTTTTGTTATTGAAATATCAAATCATATGGTTTTCAAGGTCTCTCTTGTTAAAATTACAATATAAAATGATATTTTAATTAAACTGGCTATTAATCAAGTGATTAAAATGTAATCGATCCAATTAAATCAATTTTTTTTGTTACAATACGCGTGGATATTAAACGATCATTAATTTTAGAATTTTCATGTAATACAAAACGAGAACAAAGAGTTTTTTCTTTGTTACATCAAATGAACTTTGTTTTTTAAATTGAAAGGTTATAAAAAAATAATTTAATGATGAAAAATTTATTTATAAAAGGAATTTTCTTATTTTTATTGATTGAACTCAATTTAACGGTATGTTAAAATTATTTCTCTTTTTTTACATTTAAATTCATTATTTAATCTTTTTATTTTTGAAGAAAATGATTGTTTTTATAGCCCGTACCGAAATAAAATGTAATGAAAAATATGTTATTGATTGTAGTTTAAATGTGACATATGACAAAAAAACTGGAAATCATTCGTTATCCGGACATGCCACTTATTCCAGGAATCTCAACACATTTTTTGTAAATCAATTTTGCCTTTAAAATATAATTTAAATGTTTAATAAAAAATGTCCTGTTGTAGTTTAATGTGGTTCTTGAAATGAACGATGTAGGTTCAAATAAAACAGTTGTTGTCATGAACAGAACGACCGATGTCTGTCAATATTTAAAACGTAAAAAAGGACGTGATTTTGTCTTTAAAATTGTATATGACATCCTGAGTCAACATGGAAAATTTGCACAAAAATGTCCAATTAAGAAAAATGTAAAATATTACTTTAAAAATTTCCAATTTGATGAAAATATGATTCCATCTTTTCTTCCAATGAGAGAAAGTCGGAATGATTTCACGATTACTTATTTTACAAAGGAGAATAAGGTTTTTGTTCCATTGGTCATTTCAAAAACTTATGGTGGGATTCATATACGTTAAAATTTTGAATTTTTGTAAACAAATTATAAAGGTAATTTTTTGAAAAAATTAATCGTTTTTAAATTGCTTTATTTTTTTGCAAACTTTCTATTTATTCAATCAAAATAAAATACTATTTATCAGTTTTAAATTGGATTTAGAGTAACACAGATCACAAAAAATAAAGAGAAAATGGGTCACTTATCAGTATTAATAAAAACTTTTTTAATATTAATTTTATCATTCGATCTAGTTTTGTTGGTAAGATGCAAAAGTTGATAAATATTACACGACTTTTTTTTAATTATATTTAAATGTAGAAAAACATCATATTTCTTTCAAAAACTGATATAACATGTAATCCAAAATATGTAATCAACTGCACTTTAGGGGGACAAATCGATAATAAAACAAAAGAGCTCACGATTTCTGGGTCAGCTATTTATGCTAAGCAACTGAATTCCTTTTTAGTAAGTAATGATAATTTTATTATTTTTTTTTTTATTTTATTAATTGACGTTTAATTTGAAAAATTTTAGTTTGGTGTTATGTTTCAAATGACCCCAGTTGCTTCAAATAAGACATCAACTGTGTTCAATCGCACTACTGACGTTTGTCGATATTTAAAACAAAAAAAGGGAACTGATTTTGTCATGAAAATTGTTCATGATATTTTAGGTCAATATGGAAAATTTATAAGGAAGTGTCCAGTTGAAAAGAATGTGAAATATTATTTTGAGAATTTTAAAATGACTGATGATATGGTTCCAAATTTCATTCCATTGATGGAAAGTCGGAATTTGTTTGAAATAACTTATTATACAAAAGAGGGCAGAAAAATTATTCCATTGGTGGTGTCCAAGATTTATGGAGGTGTTCATGTAGTCTAAAACAACAAATATAATCTGCTCTTTTCGCACACTATTTTTTAACATTTTTTTTTATTGCATTTCTATCTCATTTTATATCATTTAAAAGTAATAAAATGTTAATTAAAATTCAGTTTATTATTTGAAAATGCTTTTCTAGAAGCTTAAATTAAATGGATTGCATTAAACGGATATCATTATTCTAGATAACATCTTCCGAAAAAATCTGAATTTTTTAACACTTTAATGCCCGTGTTTTAAATTTAAAAAAATGTCGATGCTTGAACTGAGCCTTAGCCTATTTTCTATGGGTTCATTTTATATGAGCAATTGAGTTTACGTTTTTAAACATTTTTTTGGATATTACTCACCGTTTTAATTGTAATTTTTATGTTAGTGTCAACAGGCGTCAAAGGGTTAAAAAATTTTAATCTATTTTATATAATTTTTTTTAAATCAAAAATGATCAATGCCAAAATAAATTTAATGACTTATTATAAAACGTTTAAAATTCAAAAACTAGCCTCATTAACAATTTAAAGTAAATTGCAGAGACCAGTATGAAAAAATCTTCAACAATAAAACATCAAGAAGAAATGAAATTCATCAATTTTTTATCAAAATTAATTTTTATATTATTCATTTTAGTAAAATTGATAACGATGGTGAAGTTTAAATTATATTTCTTATATTTCACGTTAAAATTTAAAGTTGTTTTTTTGTTTTTCAGAAAAATATTTTGTATCTATCAAATACTGAACTGACATATAATCCAAAATATGTTCTGAATGCCACCTTGACTGGCAAAATCAATAATAAAACAAACGAGTACACTATTTTTGGAGCAACTGTCTATGCCGTTCGATTAAACTCGTTTTATGTATCTATTTTTCGAGATATCATGCAATATTGATTTAACATTATAAGACTTTTTTTTTTAATATTTCCCAAATTTATTATTTTATTTTTATTTCCAATTAAGATGTGAGATGACTCCAGTTGCGACAAATATTACAACTGTAGTTCTTAATAGGACGACAGACATTTGCCAGTATTATAAACATAAGAAAAGCTCAGATTTTGTCATGAAATTAGTGAATGATATCTTCGGACAACATGGAAATGTTCCAACGAAGTGTCCCATTGAGAAAAATGTCAAATACTATTTTGATGATTTTAAAATGAAAGCTGATATGTTTCCATCGTTTATTCCAATGGTTGAAAGTCGAAATGTATTTATTGTTAAATATTTTACCAAGCAACGGCGAGAAATGATTCCACTTTTAACAGCAAAGGTATGGAGTGGAATTCATGTGGTACCATAGTCAAAATTACGAAAATTATCTCAAGGGAAAGCTAACATCGTTAATTATTACAAATGTGATGACGTGCTTTTTTATAATTGATTCCAATTTAAAAAAAAAAATGTATCAATGTAATTATATTAGAAAAACATGTGTAGCACATTTTTTTTTCCTTATGTGTTTAATATAAAAATACTAGAGCACACACCAAATTCTTTGCATATTTAAAAACGACCAATTAAGTTTTTTTTTTTAAACCAAAGCATGTTGTTTTTACATACATTTGCAATATCAGATGCATATAAAATAGCTTAAAACTTAGGTAAAAGTGGATAAATGCAACAAGTATCATTATAATAATATGGAAATGTCGCGCCGATGTCAAAGAAAAATAAATAATTGCTGACACTTTTTTATACAAAATATTGAAATATATTTAAAAAAAAAAATACATATTTAGCATACATCTGAATTGTAAATAGAAAAAAAAATCATAGTCATGATGATTGAATAAGTGTGAGCATGTGTGATAGTTTGAATACGTACTATAATGTTGATTTGAATGAATAGAGAGCAAAATGAGTGATTGGCAATTATTTGTCTGTTGTAATAATAAAATGGAACTTGTCAATGAAAGTTTATGTAAAAGAAATTGTTATGCGATTTTTTAAATGTAAATAAGTATATTTGTATGCATTTACTGTAATTTGTCAAATATTAAGAAATATTTTCTGATCCATTACCCAAAGAAGAGTAGTGTAGATAGCAACCCATGAGATGTTGCTAGAGTGCAAATTTACGCAAATTTGGGGATTGAGCTGACTGGCTTGTTTTGCCAAATTTTGATCATTAGAGTATCTTATGTGAAGAAAAACAGATGATGTTGACCTTGAAGTGACTGAGTGGCATAATTTTTTTTAAATTTTAACTAACATTTTTATTTATCCCCCACGTCCAAAAATCTAGCTCTCACATAAAAATGTTCATATTCTCAAAATAAGTTCTTTTCAATGTAGACGCCTGGTATTTTATAAAATAAAATTTTTGAATAATTTTCATTAAGATTCCTCATATTAAGTAAGTAATTTCACTAACAAAAAAAAAACAAAACTTACCAAAAAACAGCGTGAAAACAGTGCATAATGCAATGTTTTCAGCAGGCAAGACCATTTTTCATAGAATTTTAAAATTCTCTTCAATTCACTTTTCTAACTCTTATACTGTTTTGATTTCAAACAATGAATGAAAAATTATAACAAATTTTCAATGAGCACAGTAACACAAGTAATATAATAAGTATTTATTGTATTGTATACTTTTTTCATATAACTGATGCTTAAATGATAATGATAATTGTGTTGTCGGTTTTCATATCATTTAACTTGAAATTTATAATATAAAAGTTAATGTTTCAGAAAATTTATTATAAATATTCTTTTTTATCTTTAATTTTTTATTTTTTGTTTGCTCAGTTTTATTATTTTCTGTGTGCATAAAAGTAATTGGCAGTGATTATTTTTATTTTATTCAACAAATAAATAAAAAGGATTCACTGTGTAGAACAAAAATTATCTTGCAAAAAAAAATAAATTCATTTATAAAGTTGAATTTTTTTATAGTTTTTTTTTTTATTTTTCGTGTTCTTAGCATTCAATTTCAGTCCACTTTGGCTTAAGCAAGAAAAATCTTGACTAATAATTATAAATAGTCTTAATTTAACCTGTTCTCAATATTTACTAGGAAATATTTAAATAAATTAACAATTTTAGCACATTTGTTTTGCAAAAAAAAAAAAAAATTAACATTAATTTTAACGACTCATCAATTTTACTCCTTATAAGAAAAGATTCCTGTCATCATGATAAATTTTGCACACCCATCAATATTTATTAGATAGTTCTTTCAACTGTTTAAAGGTGTGACTTTAAAAAAAAATTATAAATAAAATCACAACAAAAAAATCTTATTCAAATTACGATGAATTCAATAAAACAAGACGATACGAGACGAGAGTGAATCAACGACTAACTCCAAACTCCATAGATAAAAATTGTTTGGGTTTCATAGAGTAAAAATTTAGTACAATGTTTAATATTGTTGTTTTTTTGTATATCGTATAACTTTGCTTTGTGTTGTTACGTGTATAGAATGAGGGTTTAACTTGAAATTAACTCTTGCGAAGTGTTAATGCTAAATATTAATCGTGAATTTTATTATATTTACACTATATTAACTATCATCTATATATGGTAGGGGTATAAAATTTAAATATCAAACATTAATTTGTTGTAAATTTATCTGTACTAATGTGTCAGAATAATTATTTTTATTAAATGTAACTGAACTCTGTAATATTGAATGAGATCAACGTTTGATTACTTATAATTATTATTTACATTGTAAATCAATTTATTATTACTTTAATTGAACGAATAACGGTTTTTTTTTGAATTTAAATAAATATTTAATATTAAAAAAAATTAAATTTAGTTTATGAAGATAGTTTTGGATGCCGGTATTTTTTTCGTATAATTTAATTATTCAAAAGTAGGTTTCTCGAATTTTCGTTAACATTGAAATATATTTAAAAAACTTAAATGTACACAAAAAATCAGTTAGACGTATATAACCAGTCTAAAAATGTGTGAAACTGCAATCGACCTTCTAATTTAATGATTTTGGATATTTTGTTATTATGGCATTAGAATGAAAATTGTTTGAAAAAACCTTGTCTTTGATGTTCTGATATTCTTGATAAGAGTCATGATCAAGTTTAGTGATTTATTTTTATTTTTTTAATTTAGAATTAAGGTGAAATGTGAATCAATTTGAATTGACCTTATTACCATAGATTTTGCTTATCCAGATACACGTTTGCAATATTTGATAATTCGTATAATTTTAACAAGTGAATCATTGATTTGATTTTCTTTCATTTTTTTTCTCTTCATGTAATTTTGTTTCCGAGAATCACTGAGCAATCTTAAATATTCAAGTTCTTTACTTAAAATATTCAAGAGTCTTCAGAATACAAATTATTTATGAAACAACTTTCATAAAATTCTACATAACCTCTTAGTTTCGTGAAAAGGTCAATGTTTTAATTTTAAACAAACATTCAATGTTCAAAATTTGATCTATTCAATAAAGATTTTTAACAATATTTAACACTTGACAGCATTGGTGGGGTCCCTCGGGTCCTTGCGAACATGCTTTCTAATGTCACATCAGCTAGAGAGGGCTGGTGGGACCCCACCCGTCTTTTAAGCAATAATATTTCACCGATGCTGTTATTTATATTTTATGAGATACATTTTATTCAAATTAAGAGGATTCTCGATAACGGTCTGATATTACCTTGTAAAAAGTCTTCTGCTACATTAAAAACAGCACTCAATGTTATTAAAATGTATTCGTTTCAAAGTTTTTAACATTTTATAATTTTTCAATAAATTTTTAGGCATCTCAACATCTTTTCAATAAATTCAATTAAAAAAATTGACCCTCACATAAAACATGTGTGTGAAAAACTTTGTCGTTATACTTTCATCATGTCATTCCAGTTTCAGAACCTGTTATGTTTTTTCTATCAATTGAAATTTCGTTATACCATTAAATTACATTTTTTTTGCAACAACTTTTTTTTTGTAACAACTTACATTAAACTCTTTGTAAATTTTTGGAGAACAATTTAAAAATTGACCTAAATTTGAAACTCAAAGGAATTCTCTTTTGGTATTTGAAGATAACAGTTCTTTTTAAAAGAAACTATTTCATATTAAAAATAAATATCATTTAAGCATGAACAAAAATCTCACGGTGAATTTGCATTGAAAACAACAAGTTGGAGCCACATGTTTATACACCTTGATTGCTTCTTAATATTTAATTACTATTCATATATGAATATTACGCTATTTGTTTACAATACAATAAAAAATAATACATATAACGGTTACCTGCCGGTCAAAAATTTATAACAGGTATCTTTGTAGCGCAGAGAAAATTACATAATTTTGATATAATTTAAACATTTTATACATACATAATACATAAAAACAAAAGTCAAGTTCACCATTTCATTTTTATTATTGATAATTCACTGTATACACAAGATTAAATTTTGTTAAACAATATGAAAAAAAGCCTTGAAAAAATACTACAAAAAACAACTGATTACTCAATAGAAATGTGGCGTAAAATTATGATTGTATTTTATTTTTATGAAAAAAAATGAATGTGATGATATTGGACTGTAGGTACCATTTCAAAATTGTAATAACCATAAATGAATTCAAGTTCAATCGAATAAATTATGCTTTGAGATGTCTACAAACGAAAATTCAGCGATAATTGTATTATTTTATATTTTTATCTGATCTTGGTTGGATTCCAACAAAACAAAATGTTGTAAAAGAAATATGTGCTGTGATAATTTATAGCATACAATGATTTATTATTCTGCAAGGCTTTTAAATTTTTTTATGATGAATGTGATTCAAAACAACAACAACAATAAAAAATAAATAACAGAAAAAAAGGTTCATCAAAGTACAAGTTCAATATCGCTAAGAGTAGGTAATTTCAATTGTTATAAGCATCATCTTTATTTCCGATATTTATCATTAACATAAGCCAGACATGTATTGTAATGTTTTTTAATTATAATATAGTTTTTATTTATCATAAGTTTATGGTAAGATATGTAAAATTAATAATAATAAATATTGTACGGGAGGTCGATAATCTTGTGTCAACAATAGTTATTGTTTGTAAACAGACATAAAATGTAAGCAATAATGTGAGAAATCATCATAATAACGGCAAATATTTACTCTCAAGGATTAATTTTTATTTATTTTTGGGTAGATTATCTTACACAGAAAATTGAATAAGTCATTGAAGTTAATTATTGTTAAAATTTTGAAAAAAAGAAATAAGGAAATGCAATTCCAGTACGACAAAATTCGTAACTGGGACTAATAGAACAGTACTTTTTGAAATATAGCATCCTGTCTCTTTGGTTACTAAGCAGGTGATTTACTCGGCAATAAGGGTCATTTGCTAGGAAATACTTCAAAGAAGAAAAGTTGTAGGAGTATGTCAAGCTACAACTTTGCTGAACTGACCAAGTTTATATTTCATATATTAAGCGGCCATAAATTACAACAAATTAGAAATACTTACCACTGTGCGGTTTGGCATTTCGATGCCATTTTTAAAAAAATTAGAAAAAATCTCCCATTTTGTATATTTGGGAATTTGGGGTTTCTGACCGTTTTCAGGCTCTAAAGCTCAATTTCTGAGCCCATTCTGAAAGCTAATGAGTTATAAATAATCCTTATAAGCTCCTCTATCCTAAAAAAAACAGTTATTTGACATTAATCAACCTCTGATTATATATTTGATGATCGTCCCATTAAACAGATCACGATAATCCAATTTTCTATAAAATTTAATCCAAATCACCATATCGTGATCAGCAACAAATCAGTGAATCTTAAATTAATCTTCAGAACAATACTACTCATAAAACCCATTTCAAAGTGCTTGTAATCATAGATCACATAATAAATTTTAACAATAAAATGGTTATATTAAAGTAAAAAGCCTTGCAAGGTTAATTGAGAACTAGTAATAATGATATGTAAACATAGACAGCGTTAAAAATTGAATGATGATATCTTATTATTTTTATTTGTACCGGTATTTTTTTATTTATCATTATTTTCGGTATTTTAACGACTATTTGTAAACATTTAAAAGTGTTTAGGTTTTTTTTTGTACTTCTCACATGACTGAACACAAAACGATAATAAAAATTTATCTAATAAAAAATAACTCATAACCATACTTGTAAATTACTAAAAAACAAAATTATTTTTCTAGAATGATACCTCACTTGTATACGTCTCTATTTCTTTTGTATAAATGGAACTTCCTTGTATCAAAGATCATGTGAGGTGTATATCCGAAAAATATTTGTCATACATCGGTTAATTAAAGTTATGTAATAGTCATTGAATGTGAGAAAAGCTTGCAAAAGGGTCGTCATGCTTTAATGGGTATTTAATTGATGTGAATGATTGGCTACATTATTTGATGCAAATTTTGAAAAACTTAAAGAATTTTCTTTTTTTAGTTTTAAATTAAAATATTTTGTAGCAAATTAATGTTATTATTGAATACACATTAAATTGCAGTCCATTCATTAAAGGCCTTAACCTAAAGTATAACAATAAATACAAAAATTAATAATAGATTTGACGCAACCATGACAGTTTATATGATTATTTGCAATCATTAGTTAGTAATTAGATTTTATAAGAAAATTATATGTTATTAACTGTGACGAACTTATAATAAAATATTTAAAGCTATGAAACATTGAAATATGAGGACACTTCAACTGTTATCATGTTAAAATGAAATTGAATTTTACAAAGATCTTTCCTGGAATATTCAACAAATTATGGTCAAAAATCGTATAATTATTATGATTCGCCGTACATAGGCCTTTAATAGCATAAAATGTTCGAATCAATTTACTATCGATTGTTAATTAATAACAAAAATACCAAAAATACACATAGATTATTATTTAATACTCTTATTACATAATAATTAATTGGTTTACTTATGATTGAGTGTCAGACAAACGTTTCTCTTTTTTTATTTCATTCATAACTGTAGTTGAGCTATTACTATAATGACGTACAACATTCATTCAAATTATTTTTATAAGAAATTTGTGTGAAACATGTGTCTCATGCGGAAGTTTGTCATTTATATTATTATAATTCAATTTTGTATATATTTAAATAAGCATCCGTAAGGAAATAACTTTTAAAGATGATGTTTTCTAGATTTTTCGTTTCATTTCCATAAATTAATTTTTTTTTTCAATGAATGTGATCGAAACAGGATATTCAATTAATCAAATTAAAATGAATTAGTTTTCCATTCATAAAAAAAAACATCTGGAATTTGTTATTTGGAATATAAAGGATTTTGTTTTACGAAATAGCAGGCGCCTCCACTTTTACGAAATTTTTTAGTTTAATTTTCAAAAAAAAAACAATCAAAGTAAATTTTGGGTTTTAATTTATTATTTATTTTTTTTGAGAATATTCTAAACCAGTTGTTATCTTATTTTGAAAAAATTCCAACATTTTAATAAACAAATAATAAAAAAATATAAAAATAAAACCCTTACCTACATTAACATGAATGGGCGTTGAAACATAAAAAAAACAATCCAAATAATTTTTGTTTACATTAAAAGTTTTATGAACTGATAGTGGCGCTTTCATTAGCATTAAAAAAATCATCATACACAAAAAATCATAGAAACGTTACAGTATCATTCAAGTTTTTGATTTTAATATTTTTAAACATTTTTTTGTCTGTTTAGCATTTTGACTATCATTAGTCTCATTAGTGGAATGAATTATAGTATTTTTGCGTTGAAATTAATTTTGTTAAAATAAAAAAAATTGTGCCACAGATTTTTGATGTGAATTTTAAGAATTTGAATTAACATCTTACCAAAGGACCAGAAAATTATTGCGAGTCCATATGAAGATCCTGATAAAATTCCCTCAGACATGAAATGCACTTATCCGTATCGCTGAAGTTAACATTTGAAATTTTTTCATATATTTTATTTCATTTTCTGCTTTAGTAATGACCTTGCTTCGTTATGATAATGATTGTTTCTGAATTTTAACATATGAGTCACAAAAATAACGGTAATTTTTATTATCAAAAATGTATATTCAACGACATGTCAACTATTCAAGTAAATAATAAAACAATAAACTATTTTTAATAAACCGTTTTTTTTCATCTTTTAACATCATTACAGTGCGTTTTTTGTTGTAAATTAATTGTTTTAACCTGGAAATAATCCTAACACATGTTAATTTGCTTACATACTTTGCTTTACTTATAAACACTGTATTTTATTTATAATGAAATTTGTGTAACCGTTTGATGACCTTTAAGATAATGTGTAATTGATGTGAAAAGGATGCATACAAGATATTTTAAACTAGAATGAAATGAAATATTTCAGCTAGACACACCTCTGACCCAAATTACAATAAATTATATTTTTACTGCTTTGAACTTTAAATGTGTGGTTTTAATAAGTTCGTGGTATCTTGAATCTTACAAATGTTGAATGATAAATTACAATAATAACTTTTTTTTTTAAATTTCTTTCTAGGAAAAGCTGCTTAGCAAGTTAGATGAAAGTGAATTAGAACCGCCAACAAGTCAAGAAGATGAATGTGTCATTTGCATTAATGCACGTGCAACTATGCAAACATCACCATGTGGGCATCGTGTTGTCTGCCGACGATGTTTTGTCAAAACAATACAAAGTGCAGTTGCACAACGTATGTTACCATTACGATGTGTCATTTGTAGGTAAGTCTTTGCTTTTATTTTGTATTACTAAGTCAACTCACCTGTAAGGAAGAAGCAACGCCTTACATTTTTGAATTAATGGATTTAAGTTAATCAGTTAATTTTATTTACACAGAACGAGAATTAATCGATTGACATCCAGTAATGGGACTTGGAGACTACAAAATTCAGCAAGTGCTTATTCAATGAGAGTAAGAATAATTATTTATTATTAAATAAAGATATTTTAATGTTTTTTTTTGAATAGGTACCCGGTTCGTCTAGTTCCTACAGTGTCGATGGTCGTGTCACACAATCAGCCAGTCTTTTTTCGATGAGTTCAGGGTCCTCATGTACATCAAGTAAAATTTATATAAATTTCAATTTACTATTAACATCGTTAAATGTTTCCTTTATATTTAGGCATGTCAAATACATCAAACACATCTGCAACTTCCGGTACGTCTGCCATGTCTTCCACATCATCAGCTTCATCCATATCTGGTCCTCCAAACAACAACATACCACACAAGCATTCAGGGAGTTGTTCAACTGGATGTTTGGGTGCGATTCCTCGAAATCCTTCCTATTATCACCAAAATAGTGGCTACATGAATAGAAAACATCATGGCCAATATTCATTTAGAGTAAGTTTGATTGTTTATAATGGTATAAATTAAATTAACAATCATAATTTTGACTTTATAGCATAGAACTCTTGAAATGCCAAATAAGTTATCGCCAATCAAAGAACTACCACTTAGAAGCAATAATACTACAACTCATAATAGTAGAGATAGCAGTAGAGATAATAGGTCTAATAATAATGATAATAATAGTTCGTCACCTAAAAGTAATACAAGTAGAACAAATAACAATAATAATAATAATAACGAAAGTAAGAAAAAAAGTTCGCAATCTTCCAGAAGACGAACACCTTCACCTGTTAATAATCCAGCCGCAAAATTCAAGTACGTATGATAAAAACTGTAATATTGAAAAATAACATAAATATTGTGAAAATTCTTAAAGATACTTCATCATCTTTTTCACTATAACATTATAATTTATAAACTGTTTAAAAAATAATCTACTAAACTTCAATATACAAAAAAAAATATTAATTTTCCGAGGATATTTCAAATATTGGCAGTTATCCAATTGAATTTTTTATTCCTTTTTATTAAATGTTGATACATAAGATACCACAAACTTCATAACTTGATTTTAAATTTAAAAAATTTTAAAATCTTTTTATTCTTACATAATAAAGTCAATTCATAAAATTTGCATTAAAATTATATTTTATTTATGACAGAAATTACACAGATCCTCCTGCGACAACATTGCCTAAAACAACATCCAATTCTGAAAACTTGTGTGGCAGTGCAGGCAAAGGAAAAACATGTAAAATCATAATTAATAGAGAGATAAGTAGTAATCACATTGATGGTAGTAGCAAAGCTGGTCCAAATAAACTTGGACTGAGTTCAAAAGTTGTTCCTGTGGTATCAAAATCACCAATAAATAAAACAAATATGGCAACGGGGAAACCAATTACACCGGTTAAGGCAGCAACAACATCTCGTGTTGTTAAATCAGCTGGTAGTTATCACCATCAGGCCAAAACGAGTGGTATGACACGTTCGAGTAGTGCATCATGTGAACGAAATGACAATAAAAAGAATGAGACGATAGAGAAGAAGAAAAAGGAGGAAAAGTTAAGACTGAAATTAGAAAAGGAAGCAAAGAAGGTACAATTTAAATTTTTTTATAAAATTAAATGTCATTAAATCACAAATTAATTTGCAGGAGGAACAACGTATTGCCAAACAAGAGGCCAAAGAAGCAAAAGATCGAACAAATCGTAAAAAAAGCTTCTTTAGTCGTATCAAAGAGCCTAAAGAAGTAACTGAAGCCCTGTTATCAGCTGAAGTGAATTAAAACGATAAATTGAGCCACATCGCATAATTTAATGTAAATGTAAAGTAGAAGCACTTCTAAATATACTCAAAAAATTAAGTTTAAAATCAAACACCAACATTCTACTTGAGGTTAAATCAAAAACTTTTACAAAAATGCCAATAAAAATTCCTTGGTTTTTTAAAAACTTCAAAAGTATATAAAACAGTTGCCAATTATTTTGCAAATTTTATCAAAATTAGGAAAATTGTTTTGATTTTGTATGAAAAAAAAAATATTTATATTTTTGATAAGATTAAGAAAATTTTTAAGTTTTATTTTTGATAATGTAACTTTTATAAGAAAAACTTTCACTCGGTCATTGAAATTAACATCTTTGATCTTCCTATGCATTCGTCTTGATCGAAAACGAGAAAAACCGGAAAACGCGATCCATCACTAGATGATTCACATAGACCCTAAATGTATGCTGACAGGGTAAAATTTTCTTATCCTACCGAGTTCACTCGAAGAAATCCGAGGATTTTCAACACTCATATGGTCTGTAATGCGTTTTTACCTTTTAGTGGAAGAAACTAAAAAAAAAAATTAAATGCTCAAAATTAAAATTTCACAAACCTTGATCAAGAATTTTGAAAATGTATTTTTTTCTTTTGCAAAGTGTCTTAGAAATAAATGCTATTCATACGCTTTAAATGTATTGATAATGTCAAAATTGAAAAATGATAGAACTGTGTTTAAAAATGTCTTTTTTTAAGTTTTAACTTAGCCTTAAAATAATGTTAAGTTTCAATTTTGATTTGAGTGCAAACAACTAATATAAAAACATATATAAAAATCATATAACCGCATACTCGAAAAAAAACTTCTTAGAAATTTACTCATTTTAAATCCTCATAACAAACCAAAGTCAATTCAAAATTTTAATAAAATCCAAAGTAACAAAACCTTAACTTTTAATAAAATCTGCTGTTAAACAAATTCAATACTGTAAACTATTTAGAGTTATAATGAAAAAATAATATTTATTATTCTAGTATTGTTGAAAAACTATTTAAATAGGATTTAAATAAAAATGATGAAACTTGTATACTCATGTAATCCAAAAGTAATAAATAAAAAATAGCGAACATATCGAAAAATATTTAAGTAAAATAAGAAATTTTGATTTAATTGTTTTCATGATTTCGATCGATTACTTTGAATCATTTAAAATAAAAAAATAATCTTTTTTTATACTTATTTGAACTAAAACAAACTTATGACTCGTTGTTATCATTAAAATTGTATAACAAACTTAAAAAGCAACAAATATAGGTCTATTATAAACTGATGTTTAATCAATAATGATTGTTTTAATGTAAAACAAAAGAAAAACTTAACAATATTAGAGTTTTAGTAAATTTACAAAAAAAAAAACATAAACAGATTAGATTAACAAAAAAAAATATTTAAAGGAAAAACCTAATAAAAATTGTTTGAAATAATAAAAACGGCTTTAAATTAAAGATAATTCTCCCATATCCTGCATAATAAGTGAATGAATCATCTTGAAAAATTTATGAGTAGACGTGACACAATTCATACAACTGAGCTATTTGTATGGAACTGTTTTTTTAACAATCAATTTTAAAATGCCAATTGTTTTATACAAGTCTCGAAACGGTTTTTTTGCAGAGCTGGTAATGATGTATTGCAAGCACCCCATCCACCATTATAGTGAATTTTCATATAATCCCTACAATCAGTTTCATCATCACCATTGCAATCTTTATCTTTAGCCAGTCTTGTCATGTATCCTTGAACAGCTTTTACAGCACAATGAACATCATTGGCACAATTTTCAAAATCTTACAAATAATTAATAATTGTTTAATAATTATTGTCATGTTCACTACTATTCAAAATAAAATACCTAAAATATCTGAAGTAGATTCCTCTCCATCAACAGTTGGCATGTAAGCATCAGTCCAGTAGTCTTTTGAAATTTTAAATATTCCACAATGTAGTCCTTCGCAACCAATTTCATGATTACATTCAGTCATCGCCTCACACATACAAGCTAAACATATATCACTTACAGGGCCTTGATTTTCCTTTGATTTTACTATCAAATTTAATTTTAAAAAATTTTAAGGTGATATTCCGTTTAATTATTACGAATATTTAGGGTACTGTACCAGGAAATATTAGGATGACATACAAAAGAAATGTAAAACATATGATTTTAAGTGACCTTGACATTTTTAATAAAGTTTCTTTGAGAAAAATATGTTTATGTGTTGATTTGTTGAAGGGTAGAAAATGAACTAATAAGAATGTAATAACGGAAATTGAGTAGCATGACATAATATTAATTAGACCAAAAATATCACAATCTAAAATAAATACTCTGCATTAATACTGTCAATTGTCTATTGCAACTTCCCGATCCACCCAAATAATTAAATGAAATTGGAATTGGAAGCAAAGAACGTTACTAATAGCAAGTGCGTGATACTCAGTTTATGTATCAAAAAGCGTTAAAACCAATATTTGGTTGCTTTACTCAACTCGTTTTTCTAACGCATGAAAATAAAGTACTAAAAATTTGTTTGAAGATAATAACTCAAATCCTCATGACTCATATCCTGAATCGTCATTGACAAAAAAAAAGTAAACATGAATCAATTGAGCCATTAGAATGGATGAATTTTATTGATCAACTTTTAAAATGCCAATTGTTTTATACAATTCTCAAAACGTTTTTTTTGTGGTTGAGGTAGTGATGCATTGCATGCACTCCGTCCACCATTATAGTGAAGTCTCATATAATCCCTACAATCAGCTTCACCACTACCATTACAATTGATATCTTTAGCAAATTTTGCCATATATCCTTGAACAGCTTTTCCAGCACAATAAGCATCAGTAGCACAATTTTCAAAATCTTTTAAATGTTTAATAATTATTCTCATGAACACAAGATTATTATTCGCATTAACATAAATTACCTGAAATATCTGAAGTGGATTGTTCTCCATCAACAGTTGGCTTAGAAGCATCAGCCCAGTAGGCTATTGAAATTTTAAATATTCCACAATATGCTCCTTCGCAACTAATTTCATGATTACATTCAGTCATCGCCTCACACATACAAGCTAAACATATATCACTTACGGGACCATGATTTTCCTTAGATTTTACTATCAAATTAAATTTTAAAAAATTTTCATGTTTAACAGAAATCCAGGGTACTGTACCAGAAAATATTTGAATGACATACAAAAGAAATGCAAAACATATGATTTTTAATGACCTTGACATTTTAATAAACTATCTATAAGAAAAATAATAGAAAACAGTGTCGATTTCTTGTAGTGTGAAATATAAACTAATGAGAATGTAAATTAAAATCATGTTAAAAGAAATTCATCTCATCCGGTTGGAATTTGTGAATCATTACATACCGTGTTGAAATTTCCTACATATTTAAGCCTTGAATAAATTTCACTTAGAAATGAATGAGTTTTTTACATTTATTCATGTATTTAAAATTGATCATATGGACGTGAATCGAAATAGCTGTCCAAATATCCTAGCGATTGCAAATGGAAACAAGAAGCTTTAAGTGATATATAAAAATAAGGCGTCTCTTTAAAAATTCGTAGAAACTTTTTTTGATTCACAGGAAACTTCAACACGGTCCATTTTATCACAATTCTACTTACCTCTTATATCATGAACGGAAATTGAGTAACACAACTTAATGATCAGTGAAATCTCCGTAAGACAATGAATAAGTTTTGATATTCATTAACAATCGATCCCTTTTTTCATTTAAATACAAAAGTTTTTTTTTATTGATCTTAAACGTTAGTCTTCCATACTTAAATAACTTAAACTGTATTTTTTTACTGTATTTTGCCTAAAAGTACTTTCATTTTAAATTCCAAGTTGTTTCATACACTGTTCAAATCTTCCAGATTGTAATGGTGGCAATTGTCCATTGCAACTTCCCCAGCCACCCAAATAATGAATTGACATAAAATCACGACAATCAATTGCGCCATCACCGTTGCAATCTTTACCAAATCTTCCCATGTATCCTTGAACGGCCGTTGCAGCACAATATGGATCATTGGCACAATTTGCATAGGCTTTCAATGAATTAAGATATTATAAATTATGTTTTTTTATGAATGGAAACGGGAAGTTACCTGTTGGTGATGTGGGTGCTTCTCCATTTAATGTTGGTTTTCCTGAATCAGCCCAATAACTCCAGGTCATTCTAATTAAATAATTAAATAATATAAATTCAAGACAAAGTTTAAATAAAATTTAATAATTCTCACCGAAATAGTCCACAAACATCTCCCTCACATTGAGTACCTTGTTTGCACTCTGACATTGCCTCGCACATACACCCTAAGCATGCTTCTGTGACTGGAGCAGGATTAATTTGATTTTTTAGTAGAGCTTCTTGTTGTTGTTGTTGTTGTACGACTGAAATTTATTTATAATATAAAATGAAGTAAAAATATGTTGATAATTTATTACACTTCAATATTTGTTTGCGTGTCAAACATAAATATTCATTCCCTTATTCTTCTTTAAATTGTTTTGAAAAGTAATTTTATTTCTTGCAAAGCAATAAAAAAAAGATGATACTTGTTTGTGAGCAATAATTTCCTGTTTAATGATTACATTTATATCTTTTATGGAATATTACTATAGATGCAACGATACAGACATGGCAAGAAGGATTTCTCTTCGAAAAGAATGACCTTGATGTTAACAAAGACATTATAACTTCGTAAAAATGCCATTAAATACGATGTAAATATCAATTCAATGACGAAAGTACAAGAAAAATCAGAAGAATCTTCGATCTTAGAAGAATGTAGAAAAAAGAGAAAAAAAATTATCTTCTTTATATGAATACCGTTTATTTTCAATATTTTAATATGACAATCCAACACCTTATTATAATAAAAATTGATTAAATTATCAGTTCCGAGTTCAAATATCATTTTTTTTATTATAAAATTTTTGTCATCATTCACCTTATATATTGAAAGATACACCACACACCGGCTAATATTTCCATATTTGCACATATAAAATCAAGATCACGATCATCAATGATTTTATTACCATTGAATTATGTGTATATTAATGACAAGTAGCAAAAAAAGTGACATGAACAAACACCCACTTTGTTTATTTCATTTCAAAAAGTAAATTAAATTTAATATTCTGACACATCAATTGATTTAATCTGACAAGTGTTTACTCATAAAATAATATTTTCACTGTAAGTTGAAAACACTTCGCAGTGCCAAGAACTTTCTTGGTGATAACAGGACATTTTCCAAAGTTAAATTTTTGGAGCAGATGAAAAAAATATCAAGTAACGTAGTCACTTGAAAACCAGACGTTTTCAGTTTACAGTGTAAGTATATTGACAGAGGATTAGAAGATGGTATAAAACTTATAATAAAAAATAAATAAATTGACTGCACGAGTTTCAATATTCGCATTCTTTTTTACTTATAAGTAAATAAATTTATAAACAAATTTTGATGAAGAAAAAAAAATATGTAGTTCAAGGAAAAAAAGTTCTTATCTCTTTTAACTACATTTTAAATTCTTGGTATCAATCTTGACATAAATATAAGAAGATTTTTTCGGTTTGTAATCGATCGGGAATCCCAAGAAATAATTACTGTTAATAATTTCTCAAATTAATTAGAGATTTTTTTTTATTTTGCATACAATAAAATAATAATTAATTAGCTAGATTCAGTCAGATTGTCCACCTTCTAATAGTTTTAATTTTCTCACGACACACTCAACATCATGAAGAGATGACTTATCAGATTTGTAAATTTTGTTATTGATATTTTATGTGGGTTTGTATGAAAAAAATACAATTACGTCATCTTTGTGGTTCCGTGAAATAAGAATCGAATATTCCTTGATAAATATTTACTTTTATTCAAATTTGGTTAGGAGCATTTTAATTCTCTTATTATTATTATAGCATTTACTGTTACTTTAAGAGACATTTTTAAAGGTGTTGTTCATTAATAAAGTCAAATAATTAAAGAAGAAAAAAATATTTTTATTTTTGAATATTTGAATTAAAAAAACAAATTTCTTCAAAAACCGTAAATATGCCATATAAAATTGTTGATGAACTTGCCCTAATCCCTAACTTGATTTATTTTTTATCTCATAGAAGGTCTGTTTGAATAACTTGAAATTTCAATATTAAGAGAACCTACAGGAATGAAATATTTAAGATCATAAAAAAAACCTGAACTATCCTAAATCCTGTTTTTTCGTGTAAATAAAACCTTTTTAAAACTTCTAACTTATAAACAAATTTACGTACTTGGTAAATGCGAGACATCGGCTACTGCAAAGCTCAAAAAGGTCAATGTAATACAAGTTAAACCAAATAATTTAGCCATTTTTAATGTTTCAGATCAGTTCTTTCTTAAATTTTTAATGAATAATTATAATAAATATATTAATATTTTTTTTTTCACCGTAATAACGTTTATTTACAATTAAATGCCGAATGAGAACTGAAGAGTACTTAAGTAAATCCAGTTGTATTTATACTATTTAAGTTAAGGGAGATAATACTGCGTATGAGCTTCGTGTATTGCTCTTTCAGAATCTGTATAATTTATTTTGAATTATTAATATTTTCAAATTATATACGTACTTGTATCCCCTCCAAAAGAACGATTATACTTAAAAGTGAGTTCATTCTTTCTTTACTTTGATTATGTGTGAAATGGAGATGAAATAAATATTAGAAATTCAAACAAAATTATTGCTTGAAGTTTACAAAACACCGGGCGTTTCCATCATTTTCAAGTTTAAACTTTCGATTCAAGAAGGTTTGTCTCTCTTTAATCATTTAAGTCACTGGAACTCGTCTCATTCAAATTAAAGCAAAAAAAAAACTCATCTAAAAATTATAAGAATACAGATAATCTCATGAAATTGAATAGGTAAATGAACTTTTTCATAGAACTGATCAAAATACCAATACGTATAAGGTAAGAATACTATTTTTATAATGCATCTATGACGTCAATCAACAGTTAAAAAAATATATCTTCTTCCTACTGAGAAGTTCTTCTTCTTCTTCTTCTTTACCGTACATAAGCAATTACATGGCAAGTTTCTTTACTTAAGAGAAGATCTTGATAATTTATTATGTGATAAAATTATATTCGTACAAGGCGATGTATGGTTTAGTGTTCCACCATACAATTATATGAGTAAGTTAAGTTATAATTTTTTTAAATAAATGTCTTAATAAAATTGGGCTTTAACTTTAATTTAAATTAATATCGAAATATTTTCAAAATCGAATATTTATAAAGATATTGTAACTGTTAATTTGATGCATTTTAAGTGAGTTTCACAAAAATGGGATATTGCAATCTACCCAAATCAGTCAGATTTGCTCCTGGTGACCAGTGCGAGAAAAAACTGTTTAATTAATTTTCGCGTTTTATTCAAATTTCAGGGATCAGTGAGACCCACTGGCCCTATCGGTGTGCTACTAGTTTTTGAAATATGAGAAAAAAAAATTGAGTAAACAAAATATTTTTTTTAATTAATTAATTTGTTTAAGCTTGTTGATGGCCTTTCTGGTCTTACTGGCCCACTTTAGTTCTTCTGGATTCTAAAAATTAGAGAAAAACGAAAATGCTTCTTCTCCTTGGCGTGATATGACAAACTTGTCTTGACAAAATGTCTCTTAATTATTCCGATTAAGATGCATCTACTCTCGTATGCTAGTATGTAGGCCAACTCTCAGATATGGAGACTTCGAAGAAAATGGTAAACTGTGTACAGTTGCGGATTGGCCAGACGGGCAATCTGGCAAATGCCAGAAAGGTCGCAGCTGATCGTCTTGTAAAAGTAAGGTTTGACGTAAATTTTAAAGGAAATCATACAGAATGCCAGGGTTGTTAGTAATTTTCAATTCGCCCATGACTGTGTTAATACTTTGACGTACCCTAACACATAGAGGAGGAAAAATATAGAATTAGGGGGAAGAATTTTCAGTATTGATATGTTTAAGTAGAGAGTAAAATGCACTCATATCCGATTATAAGATTAAAGTTTCTTAGTTTTATTTTCATATGTATGTCAATAAGTAATGAGATGATAATAACAATAAATTTGCAGTAAAATATATGACATTGAACTTGTTCTTGACTTTACGGAAATTGTGTCGGTGACCCAAATTTATAAAATCCAATTTCTTGTAAAATTGTAAAAATGAAGCAATTTAAAATAAAAAAAATGAAAAATTTCGAACCCCATTCTCTTCACTACAACTCTCATTTTACTCACACATTTACCGCTACTTGCATATTAAAAAAAACTCGTTACACTTGTTTTTTTTCATATTTTTAAAATATAATTTTAGCACCGCATTAAAAAACTTAACTTTATTCAGTCAATTCATAACTCTTGATTAAATCACTTGTTTTTATTTTGATTCACATATTTTAATATTCACAACTCAATTCAAGTTGAAGTTTATTTGTCTGTTAACACCCAAAATTAAACAATGAAGAAAATTGTATTAACTTTAATGAGTTTAACAATATTTGCATTAAGTGTTGATGGTATTTTATATTAAATTATAATTTATTCATGAAAATCTAATTGATTTTAAAATAAAATTAAATTTCAGCTGCATTTGACGCCGATTGCGCAAGATGTTTGTGTCATGTCCAAACTGGTTGTAACAGTAAACATCCGGCAGGTCCTTACAAAATCAGTTGGCCTTATTGGGCTGATGGTGGAAAGCCAACAGTAAATGGAGAAGATCCTGACTCTGAGACTGCATTCAAAAATTGTGTTAAGAGTGAAAAATGTAATTTCGATACAGTTTCTGGCTATATGAGAAACTTTGAACAGGTAATTAGATGTTGTTATAAAAAAATAATGTGCTGCTATTTTTAAAAAAATATATATTTATTAAACAAGTTTTAAGTCCATGAAACTTGTTTAATTTTTTTGTTTGTTTGTTAATGTTATGAATCTTCAATTTCTTTAAGTTAAGTTTTTAAAATTTTTAGAATAGAACACGTTGAAAGATATAATCATAATGTAGTCAAATTTTCATTTTTTTGCTTATAAGCTGAATAACTCAGGATATTTATCATCCCATTAAATAAGAAGATTTTTAATATTGAATTTAAAATTGAACATTTCTTTATATGTTTTAAAGCTTTTAACTCTCAATGCCAATTTAGTAATATTAATAAAAAATCATTTATATTTAAAACAGGATTGTGATAACGATGGAAATGTTGACTGTCTTGATTACATAAAGATTCACGTTTTTGGCGGTTATGGATGTCAAGGCAACTTACCACCACATTTGCAGAAAAAATATGATGATTGTATTGCAGGAGATGTCTAAATTGGTTCCAAACAAGTTTTCCAGATGTTTAAAAAAATTAGAAATAAAAAGAAGTATTATCAAAAAAAAAAAAAAATTCTTTGGGGTTCTTTTATTTTAATTTTCGCTAAAAATAATGGGGTCGCTAAAATAAGAGAAGTCGCTCAGATTAACTCTTTGACGTCCAAGTTTTAACTGCTACACTCTCCAATCAAAATCAGTGGGACAGCGCAGTGGACACCAGTGAGATCAGTGGAACCAGTGAGACCAGTGGGAAACCAGTGAGAGACAAGAAAAAGAGCTCTAGTAGAATTTTCATTTAAGTTTAAATTTTATTTTTCTTCTTCACTGATTTGTAAGTTTTTCTTTTGTTTAATTTCAAGTAAATCAGTTTTGTTGTGTCTGTGTATGTGTGTGTGTTGATGATCTGTGTTTGAATGTGTATTTTTAGTGTATATTTTTTCATTAATTTCATCTGTTTTATTAAATTAAATGTTTTTTATATACTTTTTTATGTTAAAGATTTATACAGCGATTTTTTTTTATATAATTAGGTTTTTTTAATCATTAATACATTTTTTTATTATTTTTTTCTTTTCTCATCATTGATTTAGGGTTTATCGTAAAAATCTGTATAATCCATTTTTATCATTCACAAACATTAATAATCGATATTTTTTCATAATTTTGAAAATACAAATCAAGTTTCACTTTTCTAAGAACTTTTTTCTGAAAGTGATAATAACACATTTTGAATTCATTTAATTCAGTTTATATTTTTAATGATAAAAATAAAAAAATAAGTTACTATTATGGCGAGTGTGAATAAAATTAATGATATTAAATGTTATTCATTATTGAAAAAAACAGTACGGAAAATAATTTAACAAATTTAGTAATTTAAAACAAAAAATAATAATTTTGAAATTTTTCAAAGAATTATGACATTTTTATGAATATTTTTTTAATAATTTATAACAACCACATTTTACAATCAAAAAAAATCACTCTTTACAATTAAGACTGCAACAACCAATTTTTCTTATCTTAAATTCAAAATTAATTTTACGACATTCTTTTATATTAATTTAATTTATTTTAAAATATCAATTTGAAGAAATACGATTTTTTATATTATTATTTTAATATCATTACCGTGCGTGTTTTCTGTACGTTTTTTGTCTTTCCATTCATTTTTGTTGGAAAAATCTTTATGAAATAAAAATAAAATAAAACAAGAAAGTTAAAAATAATTAAATAAAATTCATCACAATATTTCCATCAATTTTTTTACAGTTATGGTAATGCTGATGCAAATTTCAAACATTGGATTGGCCTAGATACAGTTGCGAACCTTCAAATTTCACTTTTTTCATATTTGACTATAAAGTTTTCTATAAAATTACTTTTTGTTCATTAAAAAAATTTTCAATTATATATTTTGAATTACATTTTTTTGTACAAGGAAATAAGAAATGAAAGAATAAATATTGCATTTATGTAAAAACCATCTTTTTAAATTTTTAAGTTTGATACTTTTTTTTGGAAAACTTCAACAAAGTCTATTTGAGTGTTTCATTGGAGATAAAACTGTTTTACAACTAAATATCTATGTAAAAAAATATATCACAATTTAAATTTAAGAGTAATCTCATTTTTTGACTTGATTTGGTGAAATTTAAATTAATTGAATATTTTTCTTAACTTCAAACGATGAAAATACAAAATAAAAGGTATTTTATTTAAAATAATAGTAAAAATTTAAATAATTTAGCTTTAAAATTTCATTCATTTCAATTCTTTATCAGATATTTTTCTTTCCTTGCACATTTAATATTTTATTTTTGGTCATGCTTCTGCACCTCCAATCAATGACGAGTTAGTTTTTGGTGTGTATGTTTTTGCATTTGGATCGAGAACAAGTGAAGATGGTCCACCATTGCTACCACCTCCTAAAACCATGTGTCCTAATGGACTAACTGACTGTTGTTGTTGTACATGTTGTTGAAGTCCTCCATCGTGATGCATTGAAGTGGCAAAACTAAATGAATCTGGCATTGAAGGCATTACTGCGAGTAATTGAGCAATTTTTGCTTTGAGATCAAGCAGTTCTGTTTGTTGTTCACGTAAGAGTGCTATGTGAAATGGAAATTTAATAAATATTTTATTTAATTTAATTAAAAGAAAAAAATTTACTTACAATCACGCATTTCAATATCACGCTTTGATTCCCCCAACGCAGAAAACAAGTCCAATTTAACTCGAGTTTCGGCTGATAAATTCTTTTCGAGTGTCGCATTCTTCATACGTAAATCGTTCAATGTAATGAGATCAGAATGTTGTTGCTGGTCACGATTCCGTAACTCCAGTTCCATTTTTCGCAATTCTTGTTCGTAACGTTGTTGTTGTTTTTCGACATTATGTTTCATTTCCTCAAACGCAGCATAATCACGTCGTATTTTATTGACTTCATTTTCCAATTGTTGTTTTTTCATACGGCATGCATCTGTGCATTCGGATCTATGATAAGAAGTTTAAATAAATTAGCATTAAATAGAATTAAAAAAATTAAATTCTTACCTTGACGCTTTTTCCTCAGCTTGCTTACGATATTTGCGTTCATTATTTAGCTGAGCTTCGAGCGATTGCCGCAATCTTCGTTCTTCGGTGAGGCGTCTTTCAAGATTTTGCATTGTTTGACGTTCAACTTGTCTTACATTGGTCATCTCTTGCATTCTTTAAAAAAAAAAGGAATTTAAAATTAAATAAAGTTACGTGAAATTTTATAATACTCACTTTGAGTGTAATTCATCATTTTCCTTTTGTTTGGCCTGCAAACATGACTTGACATTACTCGCATTTGTCTCACTTTTTTGTCGTAATTCAATTTCACTTTGCTTCAATGCATTAATTTCTGCCTTTAATTTCTTTACCTCGACCTCAAATTTGGGACAAGACTCACAAACTTTGTTCTGATGATCCTTGTTGTTACA
The DNA here is from genome assembly GCA_900002565.1 of Culicoides sonorensis. NCBI lineage: Eukaryota > Metazoa > Arthropoda > Insecta > Diptera > Ceratopogonidae > Culicoides > Culicoides sonorensis. The sequence goes on from LN483753.1 coordinate 128,906, forward strand.
CAACGAATACTGTGATTGAAACAATAACGAATCTTGTTGAGTATTATTATTAATATTATTATTATTAACATTTGAACTGGTTGTGTTATTCTGTTGATTATGATTTGTAACTGTTGTAAGGGAACTTGTTTGAAGATGATTGTCTTTTGAAGAGGAAGCACTAGTTGTTGGATCAATTGGATTTTTATTTCCTTTGTTGCCACGACCTTTACGGCCACTTTTTGTGCGTTCCTTTTCATTGGATGTAACGGTTCCTACACTTGACTGACTATTATTATTACACAATATTTGTTCTGGTTGTTGTTGTTGGCACGTTGATTGTGGCAGCTCGAAATCTTGCTTATTATAATGCTGCAGATTGCCATTTTGTAATTTATTTGAACTTTTTGTTGTCGGCTCTGATTTTCCAAATGCATCATCATAGCTGGAGTTTGATACATTTGTTGTACTGTTATTACTTAGCTGATAATGATGTGAATTCAATTGTTGTTTCGGTGAGTCTTTGTCATGAGTTTGTTTGTTTTGTTGTGAACTGTAATCGTAGGATGTGCTCGAATTGTCATTGACACTCGATCGATCCTTATTATTCAGACTTATGTGATGGAAGGTATTGCTATTATTATTTTTATTACCTCCAGTTCCATTACTACCACCATTACTATTGTTACTTAAGCTCGACGTCATCATCATACTGCTACTTTCCTTATCGACACTCTTACGATGTCGTGTGGACGAAGAAGATGAAGAACTATTACTATTAGAACTAGATGATGGATTAGATATTTGTTGGGTTGAGTGATTATATCCAACTCCATTTGATATCACTGTTGTTGAAGCTGAAGAAGAAGAAGAATTTGTATTTGATGACGAGGACATGCTCGATGATAGGCCAAATAGTAATGAGGCTGCTGCACCAATTGCATGTCCATTTGTCACCGGACTCGAACAATTATTATTATTCAACAATTTACTTGAATTATTTTGAGCGTTTTTATGTTGATGATTACTGCTAGACGATGGTATACCTGATGATGATGATTGTTGATGGTGATTACCTGTAACAGTAATTGGATCTTTTTCTTGTGGTTGTAATTGTTGATCCGATTGTGAGAAACTTGGCATTGTTTCTTCTTGTGGAAGTGCTTGTTGTAACAGTTGCATGTAAAAGTCATTCTCTTTAGCAACTTCTCTCTGTTTTCTTTGTCTAATTCTATATCCAACATAGCTTTTGAAACCAAAGCCTAATGTAACAACTGGATAACCAATACTATGAAAAAAATGGATATAAATTAAAATGCTCTTCAAATAAATAATAATTAAAAATACCAGTGTGCAGCAAACGGTCGACATAAATCTAAATGTGGCATACTTCTATTATCTTTCCATCTAACAGCTGCTTCTAAGTACACAAATATTACCCATAATACAATGGTTGGCAGGCAAACTCCACGATCTACATCGAAATAACGTAATATATATTTTAATCAGTTGATAAAAAGTAAAAAATAAAATAAAAAAACTCACCAGTATGCCAAACAAATTGTACCCAAACATAGGTACTGGCAACAAAAAATAACCATTGTGCTGGTATAAAAAATAAGCAAATCAGATCTGAGGTGAATGCAATGCATACAAACAAAATTGAGAAGGCCTGAATAGAAAAAAAAATTAAAATAAGTAAAAAATTATCAAACATCAAAAAAATACTTACTAATCCCTTATATTTGAAAGAATCATGTACTGAACGAAGTAATAACCAAAATGGCCAAAGGAATTCAAATCGAAATTCTATCAGATGATCAGCAGCAATCACAAATGCCCATAATATAAAAAACTTCAAGTATAGTAAAGTGTTGCTAAAAAATAAAATACAGAAGAAAAAAAATTATTTATGATTATCACACAATTTTATATGAAATGGACATGAAAACAACTTATTAAGGTCATTTCTTTACCATTCCACATTTTTTAGTATATCATTCAATTCAACAACTGAAAGAATTTTATTGCTTTGAAAATGAACTTTTTACAAGAAAACTTTGTCAAAAGGTGATTTCATTGATATCCGGAGTAAATGTGCTAAATAAATTTGAAGACGGCAATCAGTCACGTTATATTTTTAATTGCCTTTCAGTATCACACTATCACACACACACAAATTAACGCACCAAAAAAACACTCAACAACCGGCATTAAATGGCATCATACTATTTTTAACAAATAAAAAATGAAAACACATCACAATGAACCCGTTGAATTGTGTTTCATCATACCAAAACATTGTTTTAATGCAATTTTATCCCCCCTCGTGCGAACAAAACATTCATTCATCCATGTAAAATTGATCTCCCGAAAAATATTTAACTCGTAACAGAATCAATTGTACAAAATTGTGCAAACATGAAAATAGGACCTGTATTGCAATGCGCGTGATGATGCCCTTTACATACCCAAATACAACGCACACACACACACATATTCATTTACACACTCAGGAAGTTCTATTTAGTTTTGGGGTCGGGGTACAGACGCTTGTTTAATAAAATAGGTAATCACATTCCACATTTCTGGTTTTGAAACATCTGTCAATCCTTTAATTTTATTGGAGTATCAAAAACACACCTGCCTCCACTTATTCTCACTCCACTTTCGATTGATATGTCTTTGTTTACTTTCTTATTTCAATAACTTTAATAATAATTTTCAATCAATTAATTATTCATATGTTTGTCTGCATACAAAATTAGTCAGGTAATGCTAAAAAATTCATTTCTTTTCACTGTTTTTTTTTTGTTCTTATAAAAATCTTGTTGATCACTTTTGTTTTTCTCACTTTTATTTTATTTTTTATGCACATTAATTGACACACACAGAGATATTGAACAAAAAATGAAGATTCTTTCTAATTTTAGTAATAAAAATATTCACTCTCTAAGTAATAGATTTAAATATCTATAGAACAACAACAACAGAGCACAATATTTAGAGTGATGATGATACTGATGATGTGAAAAAGAAAGTTTGTAAAATATGATGTGCGTAGCTTATATTTGTTATGTATTGAGAAGAAAAAAAAATTACAAGCAGAACAAGTTCAAAGTCGTAGGTTGTAATAATAAAAAAAACCTGATAAAGAAACATTGAGACGTATGAAAATTTGAAAACAATTCATTATAAACTATAAAAGTTTGATTGATTTTTCGTGGAGGCATTCGTCAATTTAGGAAAATAAATGAAAAATCTGTTCAACAATTTTCATTTTCCTCATACACACAGACTATTCACGTATTTTGACTATAATGTAGTCACTTTTCCACATACAAAATATAAATATGGGATGAGGGGTTGTATATATAACACTACACAACTCTATATAAATATTGCTACTTCTGCATACGCGATCAATTTTTAGCAAAAAAAAAATTCTTGCACCACTTTTCATTTAATCACATAATTTTCACTTTGTTTTGACACTTACCTCGATAAACCTTCAGCTATTTTACTTTTTTTAATTGGTCGCCTGAATTTTGAACAATCTGTGCGCCGCTTCATCCTAAAAAATCTATTTTTCTCATTGAAGCAAATTTTGTGTATATGTTCTCTTCTTCGTAGTTTTTAATACAAAAACAACAATTGTCACTTGAACGTCAAATAAACGATAAACGATAACATGCGAATAGAAACGGTAACATTGCAAATGTGAATATTAACACCATTAATTTCAGTTAATTTTATATGTAAAGTCAATGAATTGTGATTTTCAGCAATTTTTATCACAAATTTGACTGATATTTTATGATTTTCTGTGATAAAAAGGACAATAATTGTTTATTTTTACCATTAAATTATATTAATATTCGCATTTTTCCGGAACAGCCTGTACATTGTTTACATACAAAAATTTCACCCCAAATCCATTTTTCTACGCCACTGAAATGTCAGCTGGTGTAAACAAACACATGAATTTACTTTTCATGAGAAATTAAAAGTAAAATTTAAATTTAATTTTAATTATTGAAATGAGTGAAGCAAAAAGCTCAAAATCAGGTGGGATTCCGAAACCAGCAAATATTGAATGTAAAAATCTACAAGAATATTTGAAAAGTCGGCCTCCAGAGGTCTTGGAAAAATTATATAATTATCCGGCGATTTGTTTAGCTGTTTATCGGTATATTTAATATATTTTATTTCAAATGTTACGCTTATTCTACTATATTTCTTTTGTAATTACAGTGAATTACCAGAAATCGCTCGTCAATTTGTGATTCGAATTCTGTTTGTGGAACAACCAGTACCAAAAGCTGTTGTAAGTAGTTGGGCATCTCAAGTTTACGCGAAAGAACATCAACATTCATGTACAGTATTGTCAGATTTATGTATTTGGAAAACAAATCAAATTGCAGGAGGATTAACGGCCTGGGATTTATCATCAGTGTTTAAGAAAAATCTTAAAATTGCTCTTTTAGGCGGAGGACGACCATGGTCAATGGTTGCCATAGAGCAAGAAGGAAAAACAAGAGATATAGAATTTTTGGATAATTATGCAATGTCAAGATGGCGATGTGTCTTACATTATATGGTTGGAGCTGGTGCTTCAAAGACAAATGATGCCAGTACAGAAGGAATTTCACCAGATGCTGTTCGAATATTGTTACATGCAAATTTGATGAAGCGCGATGAAACAGATGGAACTCCCGTTATTACAAGACAAGGATTTCAATTCCTTCTACTTGACACACAAGCACAAGTCTGGCATTTTATGTTACAGTATTTGGATACATGTGAACAACGTGGCCTAGATCTTGCTGAATGTCTTTCAATGTTATTCCAATTAAGTTTTTCAACACTAGGACGTGATTATAGTTCCGAAGGTCTTAGCCAAGGACTGTTAACATTTTTACAACATTTACGTGAATTTGGTTTAGTATATCAACGAAAACGCAAAGAAGGTAGATTTTATCCAACAAGACTCGCACTCAATATCACATGTAAAGATAGTGCTCCATTAATGTTAGAAGAGAAAGCTACTCAGGAAAAGGGATACATTGTTGTTGAAACAAATTATCGAATTTACGCTTATACAGATTCAAATCTACAAGTTGCCCTTTTAGGACTTTTCACAGAACTTTTGTACCGTTTTCCCAATTTGGTTGTTGGAGTTCTCACACGAGACTCGGTTAGACAAGCTTTACGTGGTGGAATTACAGCTGATCAGATTGTGAGTTATTTGCAACAACATGCACACTCAAATATGGTACAACAAGCCGATGGTCGGAAAAATCCACTGCCACCAACGGTAGTCGATCAAATAAAGTTGTGGGAAAATGAAAGAAATCGTTTCACATATACAGAAGGTGTCGTGTACAATCAATTTATGAGCTCACATGAATTCAATGCGTTACGTGATTTTGCTCAATCCCAACAATACTTACTATGGCAAAATGAGAGAACAAGAACCATTGTTGTAACGAAACATGGACACGATGATGTAAAAAAGTTTTGGAAACGATATTCAAAGGGAGGAAATTAATTTTTTTGTATGTATAAAACGATATCAAAAATAAATATATTTTTTTTAAATGTAATACGCTAATCAGTTCTTTATTTGCTTTTTTTTACACAAATGACAGTGATAGTTTGATCTTCGCTTAAGGGATACAAAATGCAAAGGCAAAGCATTAACATTTGAAGATTTTCTTGATATTTGTTTTTAAGTCCCTGAAACTTTATTAGTGTTATACAAACTATTTATTATTCTATATTTTTATGCTAAATTTTGTGATAATGCCAAATTGAAATTATTGGAACTCAACTTGTTTCATTTTTCATGCAACTTCCTTAAATACACAAAAAAAAATTAATTGTCAAGTGCAACTATTATTTCTAATTAAAAAGCTTATTTTTCAGAATTGTTCAGTGTTTTAATAAATTTGACACACACACATACACACAAGATTACATTTTTGCTTTACATTTTTGAAGCTAACAAAAATTAGCACACTTGACTTGAGATTTTTAAGTTTTTGTCAATGTTAAGCAATAATTTGGCATCAATCATATTTTCATTTTCATCTAATCAATCGGTAACACTTTTTTTGCCCAAATATTTTGAAAGTGAAATGAGACGTTGCTTAATGCGTTTTTGGTCATCCAAACTGCATCCCAGTAATGCACTTTCAAAGCGTTTATCTGTTGGGAAGCCATCAACAAAATCGTTTCCTTGTGCATCTGACGAACAGCAAGCATTCAAGTATTGCTGACATTTATGACGAGCACTGGTGGGATCTTTATTGCTGATCAAAATTTCATCAATAAGTCGATTTACTTGATGTAAGGATTCTTCCTGTGCCTGATCACGCATAGTAAGAACCCGAAGTTCAATTGTAGAGAGACGACCATTGATACGCTGAACATAACACTCAACTTCTTCACGTTCCGCTATCAAAATAAAATTCCTGTAAGTTAAATTTCTTTTCAAGTATTTGAATTCAACTTACAATCTTCCAAGAAATGGAAATGTTCATGATTTTTCAACAGATCAATACTCATGTTCAACAATTCAGTTTGACTTTGAAGTTGCATTGCATCTCGACGAAGTGTCTCGACTCTTGAATCAATGTGATCAAGTACTTTTACGAATCTGAAATGCATTTTTAATGAAATTTTAATTTTTTTTATGTTAGATTTTGCAATCACCTTTCAAGAGGACTCAAATCTGCAAATTCAGTTTGTGTATCATCAACATCAGGTACGAGTATTCCAAGATGACTTGGACCTGGTTGGAATGTCTCATCTACATCCATTTGTTGTTCACCCATCATCATTCTCCGTTTGAATGTTCTAGTATTTTGTAGAAAAAACTTCTATTATTTGACCAAAAAAAAACTTCTTCAAAATAAAACATAAGAAAAAATTATTCACGAAATTGTGCAATAAAATTTTAGTAAAACAACAAAAAAATAGTCACTCAAACAGACTCTACCTTGCAACAACAATATCTCTACAGATATTTGGCTCTTTAGTGTTATCACGATGTGTACGCTTATTATTGCTATTTTTTAAGCTTTGAAGTAGGGAGTCAGGAAACATTGAACAGCATTTAAACAAAAATGAATTAAATCATAACTCTAGCTCCGAGAAAAATATTTTTGAACTTGTTTTATCAATAACTTTTTCCTGTCTATTGTTAATATACGGAATAGAAAAAAAAATTAAATAGAAATAATTTGAAAAAAATAACCACTTTTCTAAAGCAAAATTTGTTTAAAACTGTGATAATATGTAAGTTACAATGAACAATGTAAAAAACATACTTGTAACAATATTATTTTATGGTAATTATCCTTGAATGTTCTTTATTAGAATCTAGAATCTTGCTTCTGGAATTTTTGTGTCTATTTTTTGAACTGTCACATTAAAAACAGAGTCATGAATCGTTTGTTTATTTTATTTACTCAGCTCATTCGACTCATCAACCGTTCTTTTTCTTGTGAATTTTAACACGGTACAGATTTGCACGTGTGAAAATCGAATTAAAATGGTAATTTTAATTGTATTTCCCTGCTTTTCACCTTCAAAAAGTGTTTATTTGCAAAATTGAATCCTTGGTGCATGGAATAATCATGAAATTATATTGAAAATCATGTTAATTTATATCTAAATTTCATAATCTTATAAGTGACCATATTGTTTTCTGTTTTTTTTTTTACATGTACGTTATTGTATAGGCCGCACACAAGACCTTCAGAATCAAGCAGAAGCTTGCTAAGAAATTGAAACAAAATCGCCCAATTCCACAATGGATTCGTCTCCGTACCGGAAATACAATTAGGTGAGTTATATGCTTCCCTTTGCTAGTCTTTCATGTAACTCATCTCATTTTCAAATCTAGGTACAATGCCAAGAGACGTCACTGGAGACGTACCAAGCTAAAGTTGTAAGCTTCTACTCAAAGGTCAGCTATTCCAACAACATCCAGGATTTGTTACAACTTTACATTTTATCAATTCATCATCTTAAGTTATGGAATATTTGTATTCAGATCAATTCAATCTGATCCACATTTATTTTGTAGGATGAACAGAAAAAGTACAAGAGTGATGAGTTAATAAAGAAAATAACATTTTATGGTAAATTACTATAAGATAAAATAATTGTAGTTTTTATTTAAACAAGTGAAAAGTGAACCAACGTTACAAGAAGTATATTGAAAACCTATCCCAGAAAATTCTCATGTTATTGTAGTAAGATAAAATCGGCCACAAAATGATTATTGCTGAACAAGTAAAAGCAATCAGAATTTTGCATTGCTGAAAAGAGAATTCAGTTATAAAATTAAATCGATTTAAATGCGTTAGAAATAACTTACGAAATTTCTACATCGATTACCACAGAAACACACAATGAAAAATCCCACAAAAGATACAATTAGTCCTATAATACCAAATAACGCAAGAGCATCTCTAGCTCGCATTCCAAACAGAGCATTCGGAATAATGATTTCCGTGAAAGAACCACGTAAATCGTTCGAATTAATATAAAGACCAATAGAGGCGGCCTGTGAAAAGAAAGTCTTTGTTTAATTTATATTTAACTCATTGTTTCGAATACTAACCAAAACCAGAAAATTAAAAATCATCAAATTATTACTCATTTTAATGGTATGCGATAAAATAAATTTATATGTTTATCCTTTGACGGAGAGAAACACAACTGCAAACCTGCACTATTTTCAAGAATTCATTTCAATTTCACAATTCTAGCCAGGTGTGGAGTTAAAAAAAAAATATGGGGGCTCCTGTTCCTCAAATGAAAATATTTTCAATTAAACCAACATTTTCGCGGTTCTTCCGATCGAAGACAAATTAACTCAAATTATGAAGGAAAATATCCCCTTGATTCATCGCGCGCCAAATTCAAACAGGGTCAAAAAAGGTTAAGAATTTTCAGTAATAAGGGAAAAAACACTTTTTGATTATGGAATGATTTTAATTTTTTTTATCATCAAAACGTTTATTTTCAACTCAAAAATTTCAACAAAATATTAAATTTAAAAATAAAAATTGGCAGTACAATTAATTTTTATCCAAATTTTTTTATATTAAATTTTGATATTACAAATTCAACAATAATGAAAAGTACAAAAGATCATATAAAATTTAAATAACATAATTAACCTGTTGAATTATGTTCATCTTTTCAAATGTATTTCATAAAATTTTAAATATTTTTACTGATTATTTATTTTAAAAAAAATTGATTTTATCGTGTAAGAAATTTTTTAATATTACGTTTAAATACTAAATTCTAAAATATTTTAATTTATTATATTCTCTCTATTTATACACAATTTTAAAAGATTTTTCATTTGTCTTTTTATTAACTCGCATTATTGAATAATTGTGTGATTCCAGTCTCTTTACTCGTATCCAACAGATTACTAAATGCCGTATTTCTAGTATTTATATTCATTGGAGGTAAATCTTGTATTTTTGTCTCATTTTTAAACAATTGTCCTATATTACGTCCAACAAGTTGGGATGTAATTTTCCGAAATAGATCTTTTTTTGCTTTATCAATTTTATTTCCTTTGGTCGTGGCATGCACAGCAATTTTTTCATCCAATTTCTTTATGTCAGATGAGTCAATATTCGGAATTTGTTGCATCACATCCATGATATTTGGGAATTTTGGTCTTAAGATTTCGTATGTTTGAACACCAAGGGTAATTAGGGCTGCTAAATTACATTCGTGCTGACCGTGAAGTTGAAGGGCTTGTAGAATTGCGATAATTATATTTGAGGCAAGTGACGGTGTAAGAAGTTGTTCAGTTGAGAGAAAACGAACCACTGGAGCAGTTAGTTGAGTTGCCTTCAAACTGCACATACTATCGTTCCATGATAGAATGCTTTTAAAAAAAGAAGAAATATTGAAGCAATTCAACTTGAATTTAAAATAAAACTTACCTTAAAATTGTCATTACAATTGGAGATGAAGTATACGGATATCTGAGTAATTTTGCACCTAAATCATTGATAACATCACTTGTCATCGCTGTTTGAGTTGCTCTTGATAAAGCAGGAGCCCCTCCATCCATAGATGCTTCTTCCTGTACATCCATGCCCGTTTCCATGCCAGACGCTGAACTTGCTTCTTGATTTTGATTGTTAATTGAAAATGTACCTCCAACAAGTGCGGTCTTCAAAACTTCCAAATACTCTTTTGTCATTGACCGATTCAATAAATCTTCAATCACTTCTTGTGTATCTGTTATATCTTCACCCAAATTTCCACTTTCATATAATCGAGTGATATACTGCCATCTTGTTGTCAATCGATTGAGCACTATAATGATTGAAAAAATAAAACAAAAATTCACTTTTAAAGACATTTTACTTACTAAATGGTGTTAAATGCTGGAATAATGATAACAGAACAGTTTCATGACAAGCTGGGGGACATGAATATACAAATGCCTTGAAAAATACTCGAATAATTGGTCTTAAACGATAATCTGGCACATGATCCAATGATGCAAAGATACTTTCTATAAGTACGGTTGATAATCCTGGGATCGCATATAGCTCCCGACCTAATGTAGGACCTGTGATAACAAAATTATTAATTTTTATCTTTTTGTATTATATTTCGTTATTTACCTGCAGCCCCAATCAAATGATACATATTTTCGTATATGTTGTGTAAGAATTTTTGCATTCGTTCCTCTGCGGTTGCAGGCCCCTTTTGATTTGGATCCATTGGATCTGTTAGTACAGCTGTGATTCCCATTAGTACTTTTTTATCAGTGTCTGGCAGATTATTTGCGTCTTTATAACCACTGGAAATTGCCATTACAGCAGATGGCTTATATAACTCATTTAAAACCCTTAATAAATCCAGAATATGTGGAAGTAATCGAATTATGTGAGGAGTTGCTGGATTACGAAAAATTGGATTGCCTGATTCCGTATAGGCAACCACAAAACCACCTCTTTGTGCCCGATCTGGATCTTCAGGCCATGCACATCTTTTCAATATTCCCAAAGTAAGAGCTATTGCATTTATAATCTGACCACGATTAGCACTGAAACCATCTTCCACTGGTGGATTGATTGGTGTCTGATTTAATCCAACAAATTCGATAAATGCTTGAGGTGATTTTAACACAGCAGACAAAGTCATCCATTGTGTATGTGCTGGCAAAATAACTTCAGTTACGAATTTACTTTGTCTCTCAAAATCACAGAAATGATTTGAAATGAGTAAAAGCGCTTCTTGTAATTGAATCAATTCACCACTTGTCAGTAAATCCGTTTGTCGAGCCAATGCCTGCACAGATGCGTGAATTTGGTCAAATATGGGGAGGAGTAACAAAGGATATTTGAGGGCAATTTTGACCATTAACGATGCAGCATGTCGGCGAAGTTGTTTTACAGCGGTAGATTGATTACTTTTTGTGTATCCTGGATCTGGGAACATAAATGTAGAGAATATTTTTTCTAAAACTTTTGGCAACAAGGCAACTCCATTCATAGCAACACAATTATTGGGTGTTATTTGACACGATGACATACTCAAAAACACGAATAACGATGAAATGCATGATAGTAAAATTGAGATGATGAGTGGATCGGATGACTCAACTTTCAAACATCCTTCAAGTAAACGCAAACCAGTTGCAACTGATGGTCGTTCAGTGACCATTAAAATTCGTGATAAAACACTTTCAAGTGTCATGACAAGAGCATCCCATTCCAAATACACTGGATCACGAATGCTGCATGTCGTTTGTTCATTAGGACTGTTTTGTAATCTGACTGTCAACCATTGTTCACAATATCCAAATGTTACAAGTGGTGTAATGAGTGTTGATTGTCGGAAAATATCCAGTAAATCAGATCGACATCGTGCAAAAAAGGAAAAAAACTCCTCTTCACTATCATAATCAATACTGGCAAAGACTTGTGGATGCATTGAAATTTCTGTTGGTCGAGTCGTTGGATAGAACACTTTCATTATTTTGGGTCCCACTAAATCAATCACTTGCGGTATGTACTCAATAAAAGTAGGATCTTTTGAAATTTGATCATGTTTCATCATTGAAAGCCAAATCAGTGCCCCATAATGTGTAATAGTGTAACTTGCATGTCTGAGTAATATCATACTGGTTTCTAGGAATAATCTAAAGTTTATTAATCGCATATCGATTGTTTCATCTTTTCCCCAAATTGTTGTAAGTTGACCACCAAGTCCCGTTAAGACTTGAGCTAATTTTTTCAAAAAATGATAATAGGCTTCACTTGTAAGTTGATTCGTTTGAACTGCACTACGATAAATGTATGACATGGCATCTTCACTAAACAAGAGTAACAGTGGCTTGCGATCTTTAATGTTTCCTTTACGACTTACAATTTGAAGCAAGCATTCGGCTGCTGGAGCTTGGAAATCCAAGTCATTTAACAATATACACAATATTTGCAGTAGCCGACCATTTCCTGCCATTATATGATTAATTGTGACCCAATCTACAAATCCACCAAGTGTGTGCAATCCAACTTGAACAACTCGGCTATTAGCCATAGCTTTTTGTTGATTATTAATTGATGTGAATTTACGGAATTCATTGACATGTTGTTCAATTAATCGGAGAAAAAAATCAAAAATTTCACCCATATTTGCCGTTAATGCCGAATAAATGTCTTTACGACGTTGATTTGATTCGATTGTGTGTAGAAGTGCTACATCTTCAACTAATCGCAAAAATATTAGCAAAACAAGTTCGGTTTGTGCTTCGCCTTTTGTACAAGCCTCTGAAAGTTCAGCCAACAATGTAGTCCATTGTTGAGGCCATTCACGTTTTATCATTTCAACAATAATTCGTGAAACGGCATCCTTGATATGGGCCAAAGTTTGATCTTGAGCTAATCCTACACCCTCATGCAATAATCTCATAGAATTTTCCTAAACAAAAACATAAAACGTATTTAATTAAATCGAATGACGCAACAGTTAATAAACAAAAAGTGATAATTACCTTGATAAAAATCTTTTCTTGTTGTGAAATTTTATTCCAGTTAGCTTTAATGGTATGTTCGACAAGTTGAAGACCGAAATGTTTCACAACACTTGAGAATTGTGGATTAGTTGCCAAGAAAAATCCAGCTTGTGGGCATAATGGTGAAATTTCTTTAAATCTGAAAGAAAAACAAACTTTTAGAATTCAAACATGACCAGAAGGTTCCACCAAACCTCAAATTTTTTTAATAATAATTTTACTTTGCAAAAGAATCTTAACTTACTTTTCACATGCCACATAAGCTTCTACTCTTTGCTCGTGTGAAGCAGCTGGAGACATTGTTACCTCAACAGCCCGAGCCAATTCTGCAGCCAATTCCGAAACATTTGTGTTTGCTTCCATTTTATTACCAAAATTATCGCTATTTTTGTTTTATTTATCACACAAGTTAGCTGTAATTTTATTTAAAATAATTGAAAACCTTACTGCAAAAATTTTCTTTGATAAAAATCAAAATTCATCACATGTGTAGTTAGATCGATTCAAGATGTAAGCAGAACTTTTACCTCAATCAAAGCTTTCTACGATTACTACTGCTTCTTGCACATTATATTTATGATAATATTTCAACTAAAACCGATTTTAAAATGATTTTTTTTAATAAAATTGCTGGAGTTTCTTGAGACACGATGCGAGTTTATAAATTTTGCATATTTTTTTTTTAACAAGTCAGTGGCAGCGCATCATAAAAATTGAATGGGATGATTTTAAACTGTCAAAACACCCGGTATTTTTTTGTTTATGTTTTTTTCGAAACAGAAAAAATAACATTGAGCAAAAATAAAATGGATAATATTCCTACTCATACAATTAACTTTAGTGATAAAATTTCATGTTTTGAACTCAGCAGTTATGAATTTACCAAAAATTTGATTTGTGTTGCATTATCAGATAAAATTATTCTTGGCTTATTACAATTTCCTGTAAGAGTATTTTAATTATAACCTTTAAAAAATACAATGAATAAATTTGAACTAAATTTTAGGAGGATAGTGCATTGGAGTGTCTCGAATGGAAGGAACTGAAAGAAATTCATAGTGCGAGTCGTGTGGAGTCTCTCGCAATTGCACCAAATTCAACATTAGTTTCTGTTCCGAAGTCTGTTATTTTCTGCACTGCTGGCTCTGATTACAATATCCGGATCTATGCAACTGACTTGGAAAATGCCAATACTGTGGAAGTTCTTTCTGGTCATAAAAGTTACATTAATTCAGTTGCTTGGGATTATTCAAATGAATTCTTAGCTTCGGGCAGTGACGATCACACTCTTATGATTTGGAACATTCAAGATAATTGTAAATGTGCAGCCACGTTTTATTTCCAAAGTTCTGTAGTCACGTGCAAGTGGCACCCAGATGAATCCGAAAAATTAATGGTAGCAGAAAAAAATGGCACAATTCATCTCTACAACATTACAGCTGGTGAAGTTTTACTCAGTGTCGAGACCATTCTCAATCCACTCATGTGTGCAGATTGGTCTTTATCAAATTCAGCATTCATCTGTGCCATTGCTGCTGGCGAAACATTTATTTGGGATCTTAAAACTCCGAGTCGTGCTGTTGATACGAAGCACATTCACGAAGATGTTGGATTGGCAATTAAATTTTCGCCGCATAATGAACTTCTTACAGCATCGATTGGACGTCCAATGACCACACTTAAAGTAATGAATTGCAAAAGTCAAATTCCACAAGTCGAAGCTCCATTAATTTTAGATGGGGGTTTGTGTTGGCATTATAAACACGCGTATGTGGGAGCAGCTCAAGATAGGAAATTGTGCTTTTGGAAAGTGATTTCAAAGTAAAATTCTATGTTAAAATCTTATGTAAGTTTATTGAATGAAAATTAATTTGGAAAAAAATAATTAAATAACTTTTAATCATCTCTGAATAATTGATTTAAATTCCTTGCTTTATCAGCCGTTCTTATCCTTTCTCTCCTTTGAGCACTTTGACGTCGCCAAACACGAGCTGCTTCAAGAATATTTTCATCAGACAAATCTAAGGATTGATCAGTACCAACTAATCCGAGTTCTAATTCAACGGGTTTCTGTTCAAGCCGAGCTGGAAATTCTGTTTTTGTACTTTGTTCTGAAATATCTGTACTACTAATGCTAGATGATGATTCTGCCCATGCCTGCTTATTTCTACGATTTCTTCGAACTTGTTGCAAAATATTTCCAACTAGAGGCTCACCTGACACAATCAATGATCGTGATTTGATTTGTTCTAAGAAATGTAATTAATGAAACATGTTCACAGTTCAGTACAAAAAAATTAAAATAAAATCAAAGAGGTAATTGGTAAATGAGTGCAATTTTATTAAATTTAGTGCATTGTAATGATTTCTCTACAAATGATATTCAAATAAAAATGAAAGGAGATTCATTACCAGCAGTTGATGGTCTCTCATCCTTCTTTCGATTTATATTCCTTCCAATGTATGAAGTTCCTGGACGATCACTACTAATCCAAGTCATATCACGTGAATCTTCTGGCTTCCAATCTAGCTTTTGAAGTTGCTCAATTGAATCACTGGAACTAGATTTGTAATCTGAACTTGATAATGAATTAACGTTTCCTGAGAGACCACTCTCTGAATACGGAGTTCCATCTAAAACAGCCAATTGTGGAACATTTCGTTTTACTGCAGTCCGATAATTAGGAGTTTGAGTCACAATATTATCACCCAAATCTAACATCGTTAGTGTATGACAAAGTGCTAAAAAGGAAACTGATGCAACTTTTGTTATTTTATTTCCTTTTAAACTAAGCTTTTTAATTGACGGTAAATTTGTAACTGGATTCGCATCCTCAATTTCATTATTATCTGCAACGAGTTCTTCCAATTTAATTAAACCATTTGTGCCATCTAACGTCCTCAAACCACATCGCGAAACATTTAAATGTAGCAATGTTTTCATATCAGTACCAAGATCACGCAATGATCCAACAACAGATCCCTCTAAATTTAAAATTCGTATATTGGGACAAAACATTGGAATTCTTTGTAAACTAATCATGTGTGAAATAACTCTCAATTTTATTTCGGTAACAGTATGTAGTGCATCTGTACCAGCAACTTGTCTCAATAACTCATCTAAACTTGGTTCTGCGGGAATGACAATTGGACTATAAGTCACAGCACCTCTATATTCCACCAAATTTCTATTTCGTTCAATTCCTTGTCGTAAACTCTCCATATTCAATCTATTTTCAATGATAACGGGTTCATTATTGCGATTCAGATTTACTTCATTGTCACTAGTTCCGTTATTTTGCGAGGAAAAGGAATAAACACGTGAAATTCGTCCACTTGATCCGGAAGATATTGAAGAACCTTCTGATGGTTGTTCGTGGTGTTGTTCATCGTGTGGAATTTCTTCAAAAGGCATTTTATTTAAATTATTTTTAATTTGATTAAAATAAGCTCAAATCAAACTAGAAAAATTTACTCCGTATTTTATATTAAATTTAATTTTTCTTCAAGTCAAAGCAAAATTTTTATACAAATTATGAAAAAAAATTTCTCAGAATATAAATATTTTTATTGTTTCTTTTCAAATCAAATTAAACGCATATAATTCCAAATTTTTGTTATTTGAGTTGCTATAGAAATTCGATGATGTTTTTGTTATTTGCCTACTATGATTTGTGTTGTTTTCTATTATTTTAATATCAATTTAATGTTTTCATTTTGAATGAACTTGAAATCTGTGAAAGACTAATAATAAAAAGGGTAACGTATTTCTTATCGATTTTCTTGATGAAACATTTTTAATTTTATGTTGAATTTTTGTTAGAAATTACCAGGCGTTTCCACTTATCATTCATATCTCAATTAAGGAGTTCTCATGGGATGGCATACGCATTTGTTTATTTATTTTTCTTTGTTTGAATAACATTAAAGACATGTATTATTTTTATGTTTTTTTTATTAGGTTTGCGGTAAGTGAATAGACAAATTGAGTTGTTTAATTTTATGTGAGTAATATATTTGAAATATGAAAGTGAAAAACTTAATTTGTATGTCCTGCAATGACTTTGTAATTTTTTCATCTTTATATTTTTGGATTGTTTGACTTTGATTGTTGTTCCAAATACTCATTAAGAAATTCACTTATGACAGAAACTCTGGAACTTGGCCTTGACCATGCGTTAAATTTTTCTAACTGCTTCTTGATTTGATATTTGACGTAGTACTGGAAAATTATTGATTTCAAACTAAATTTTTTTTAATTTTTTGACTTTTTCTACTTACAATTTCAAATATGAATGCAATCAATGAAATCAAAAATCCAATAAGAACTATCAAAAAAGTTATCTCTAAATCTTGTACTTTTAACTGTGTTTCAACTTTTTGCTTTGATAAGGCACATATATGCTCATTTGGAACCATGTTGTCTTTCAAATGTTTTGTCACACCAGCTTGAAATAAATACCTTAAGCTACGAAATTTTTGATTGAATTTATTAATGAATTAAATTAAAATAAAATGTACTCACTCCTTATCAAATATGAAATTAAGTTGCGTTTTACAATCGTAAACGAATGAGTTTCTTTTCCAAAATATGGGCTTTTCACTGAGTATAAATGGACAATGTTTCCTGCCCTTGAACTCATTAGCATGGACACGCTTGGACATGTAATAGTCATACATGAGTCGTCTTCCTTCCGATAAACTACAAATAATTGCATAGTTATTTTTCAACATAAATTCTAACAAGTTTTGCGTATCATTGTAGCTGCCGCCAAACTGAGGAGCACTTTTATCAATTTTATTCTTGAGTTGCAAAAATTCGTGTGTCTGTAATTTCAAAAGAATATAACTCAGTTTTATTACTGATAACTTGAAAAAGTGAATGTTTTTAAATGTTTACCGTGGAAAGGACATATTCAACTAATCCACCATTTTTCACCAACAGTTTTGTGTTAGTTTTTAGGAAATCATCGACCGAGCTTATTATCAGTGGAAATTCAGATCTTGCTATAAATGCAACCAGATTAGCAGTATAAAATGTTGTCAAAATAGTGACAAATATCCACCATGTTGCAAACAGGATTCTAGTTGAATCTGAAAATAATCAATGAAAATTTTATTTGAATTGAAATTTATAACAGTTTATCACCATTAATCGGAGATATGTTCACACTATGACCTTGTCGAACCAGAGCTCCATAAATAAACCAAAATATCTGACCAAAGTTTTCTATCTTCTCACTTTTTCCATAGTATTGATGAAATACAATTACCAGATAGATAACCGGGGTGATGAAGAAAAAGAAAATTGTTGTTAAAATCCAAACAGTTTTGGAAAATGGAGCTAATAATCCTCTACTAATTGCAGTAGCACTGGGTTTCACCATCATAATGTAATACGATCCTAAATTGATTTCACTTGAATACAAAACTCGTACATAGTAATCCTTAATTGGTGGAATGAACCCTATTCCAATATCGGCTTTCTATGGAAATTAAAATTAAAGTATAGTTACATTTAAAAAAATTCAGTTTTAATTTTCCTACTCCCGTTGTTAACATTCCTAAAATACTTCCATTTTTGCCACGAATCGATCCCAAGTAATTATTCAGTGGTAACGTGATTTCATAAGTGAACTTATATTTCCTTCCAAGTAGATTAAGAATATCAAATGTTGTGCCTTTTCCAATCAATGTCCCATTTTCATATTCAATGTATGTAAATGGATATTCCAGCAAAGGTGTTACTTTAAGCACACGCCCAGATAAATTTTGACGCACAGCATTTATATCGGGTACTGCAATGAAAATGTTATGACTCTGAGAATAAATTTGAATTAAAAGAATAGAAACACACTTTCAATTCTTTCATTTCCATGATGACATCCTCGTGAATACTTCTTTGTTTTTTCCTTTTCGGTATTGTATTTTTCATAAAGATTAATTTTTTTAAAAGTGTTGTGTTTTGTAGTTGAATTTCCTTTCGTAAATGAAGCATTTACTAATGATGAAGAATTTACTAATGATGAAGAATTGACTAATGATGTCAAATACAATTCAAGTATAAAGACTTTAAATGAAATTTCTTTCAATTTCATCGTGATATGTGAGAGTGTGAAGTCAAAATGGATTTAAATTTAATGGAAAAGTCAATTTATAGTAAAATTTGGGAATTGTTTAATTTCCTTTGAGATTTTTAATTAAATTTCAAACATATGTTCATTAGGTATCCTTCGCTTCATTATTATAAGTGAATTTTTCACATGGACTCTACAATTAAAGGTTCGGAGTATCATGCATTTTCCATAAAAAAAGCTATTCCTTAAAATTTCCCATGGAAAAAATTTAATTCTATAGTCATTTTAACAAGCCATTTTAATAATTGATATTTAAATGGAAACAATTTGTTAAGTCAATATAGTTTGCTTTTTTTTTTAAATGAGCTTGTCATCATTGCATGTCAATGATAATTTCACATACATGCATTGCATTGCAAATAACATAGAATGCATGTGATCAAGAAAATATTAAAAAAAATAATTTGTTTGATTTTTTTATAAGGAAAATTTTGGTTTTTCAAAATATTTTTACTCGAATTGGCCGAAAATTCAGATTTTCTGATAGGCCATCAACAATATTTTTTCCGGCTTTAGACGTTAATTTTTAGAATTTTCACATGGAACGTCATGCAGGTTAAAATGCAGGTATCAAAATTTTAGTTTTAAAAACCAAAAGCTTTCAGGCAATAAAAAAATTTTACGATCCAACTTCAAATGTTATTTCTTGTATTCAACCTACACAATAATACATGGGACAATTATTGTGGTGCATCAATCCTTCAATCATACCATCAACAGTTAAAGTAATTGTCCTCGCCTGATCAATAATTTAACTACATTTTTTTTGTTGTCATATATTTTTATGAGGTAAGCAAATATTTACAGTGGTCGATGATTGTGTATGTTGAATAATTTTTATTTAAGTTTTTTGTAGCATGATTTATTTACTGGAATTGTACCGAATGTCACTTTTAGGAACATTATGAAGACCATATTAAGTAAAGGACTTTCCATGTAAGCTTGTATTGAGTCAAGCTGTCATAAATGCTTTGACCTGTATGAATTCTTACAGGAAGGATAGAAAGGCTTTTCAGGAAATGGTTGTCCAATCAGGCGAGTATTCTTAGGCGGGCTCGCCTCTTTATCAAGAAATCTGATTCCGGTTTATCTAGACAAGTTATTTTGACTCAAGAGATACAATGTGCAAATGCTGCTTTGAACAAGGGGAGATTGCTGCACACCTGCTTTGCATATGTCCGAAGCATGCCAGATTGCATTGTATCTCGATAGATGAGTACTTTCCCAGTCATGATTCCATCATAAAAGTGAAAGTGTCTGCCCTACTTAACTTTCTTAAAAGGTGTTGTCACTTTCCTGAACTGAACCAGGTCTAGTGGACTTCTTATTACTTTACTTGTTTCTCTAAATTTCTCTGGATAGAAATTTCAGCATTTTCAGTGTTTGAAACGAAATTAATTTTTTATGTTAATGCGATTGTGTCCACTTTTAATGTATACATTTTTATGTCGACAATAATACAAAGAGGTATGTTATGATTTACAAGCTAATGCTTTACAGGAAAATTCGAAGTCAAGTTCAATCGTCATATGAATTTCACCTTCAGTCTTTATTTAGTCTCCACGAAAGTCAGAACAAAAAAAAAAAATCGGAAAAAGTGTTAATAATCAATACTCAGCTCTAATTAGAGCTATTGAATGAAAATGTATAAAATATCAAAATCAAAAGTCTTAGAAATTAAACGAAAAAAATAATTTAAAAAAATAAAATAAAATTATGGCTGTTGAACTACTTCTCTCATCCATTTGTATGAATATTACGTGTGATTCAATTGCTGAAAATATTGAAACAACTTATTTTTATGATTTTAATGATACAGCCTCTAGTTTTGACATTAAACGGGATTACCTTCAAAGTTTACGTGACTCCTTAAATGGTCAAATTCTCAAAATTACTACTCTACAAGATCCTCCACTTAGTTGGACGGAAGAACAAAATGGAACCCTTATAGGAATGGGAATTGCGTTTAAATTATTTAATGTACTCACAGAGAAATTCAATTTCACTTATGAAATTATTTTGCCAAAGAAAAATATCTATGGGTCAACGAATGATTTTGAGGGTAGCTTATTGGAACTTATGGTAAATGGTGAAATTGATATCGCTGTAGCATTTTTGCCAATTTTAGCAGATGCACGAAAACATATAAGATTTTCAGCGGGCATCGATGAGGGAGAATATTACATGATTATGATTCGACCAGCTGAAAGTGCAAGTGGGTCTGGATTATTGGCACCATTTCAATTGGATGTTTGGATATTGATTTTAATATCGTTACTTGCAGTTGGTCCATGTATATATTACTTGATTATTTTACGAAATCGCATGACAAAGGATGAAGAACAAAAAATTTATCCGTTACCTCATTGCATATGGTTTGTGTATGGTGCCCTCATGAAACAGGGAAGCGTCTTATCACCATCTGCCGATTCAACGAGAATTCTCTTTGCAACATGGTGGATTTTTATTACAATTTTAACATCATTTTACACTGCAAATTTAACAGCTTTCCTAACATTATCCAAATTCACATTGCCATTCAATAGTGTTCAGGATATTGTGACTAAAGAACAGAAATTTGTTTCGACTCGAGGTGGGGGTGTTGAATACGCAATTAAAAATGTGAGTTTTATTTCTTTTAACTGAAAAAACACAAAAAATTATTTGTCTAAAAAAAATTGATGATGAAAAATCATTACAAATATTTGAAAATCACCACCTTGACATCGTATAATAACATATCGTGATAATCAAAGGTTAAAAAAACAAAAAAAATATCCTTTGATTTCAAAGCCACACAATCAAAGGACAAACATTTATTGATGACATATTCATGTTTTAATATTTCGTCGTAAAAAATTACATTTTATCATATGTCATGGTAAATAAAAAGTTCCATCGAATCATTATTATTAATTTATTATTGGTTATAGAAGTGAAACATTTACTAATGACTATCAAAGTGATAATTTATACAAACTTTCATATAAACACACTTGATGTTCATTATTTTAACACATAATTTGTCACAAAAATAGTATTTTTGATTACTATCACAAATAAACCGAATCGTACACTATGGGGAAAAGGTGTTATCTGTGTAATTGGCTTGGACAGTGTCAATAATTACTTAATTAGATTAATGATTGGTTGTAATTCAACCAATTAACAAAAAAAATGTTTAGTGAGGAGAGGATGATCATTTTAGAGGTTTTTTACCTTTCAATAATTTTAAATTTCTAAAATGACCAGGCGTTTACATTCTCCTACAAAACAATAACGTTTTATAAAATGATTTTGAAATGTAAAATTCATGTTTTGTAAAAATAACCAGGCGTTTCCATTATTCGTGTTTCATGAAAAACCGTTGAAAAATCATTTAATTAGGCTCAATGAGTGAATTTTCTGAAATAGAAATTGACACAAGTCTTGTATTTTCACGAACACGTTCTAATTTTATTCTTTTTTAAAAAATATTCATCAACTATTCATTAATTTTTTTCCTGTATATCTGTGACTGATACCATGATAATTTTATTTTTTAATAATTTTTGCAAAGTAACATTGAATTTTCTTCCAGGAAAACGAAGAACTTAATGTTTTACTCAGATTAGTCACTCGTGAAATTGGTGAATTTATTGGTATGTTGCAATAATTTTTTTTTTCGAATCCATCAAAAATATTTCAAAAATTATTTTCATTTCATAGAAATAACGCAAATGAACGATACTGATATTTTGCGTGACAGAGTGGAGAAAAAGAAAAACTTGTATATTAGAGATCGGCCTGCAATGGATCATCTCAGATATGATGATTACAAATATAGATTAACGAAGAGTCGGAATGATGAGAAAAAACATTGTCCATTTGCTGTGGCAAAGGATCCTTTATTGAGACTGAGACGTGGATTTGCATATCCATTGAATACAAAATGGAATCGATTATTTGATCCAGAGTGAGTTAAAATACAATCATCAATAATTTTTTTTTTTTGATCTTATTATTTTAATTCAATCCTAGGCTTTTAAGTTTGGTTGAAGGTGGAATTGTGAAATATATGCTTCTGGATAATTTGCCTAAAGCTGAAGTTTGTCCGCAACAACTTTCATCGACCGAACGACAATTGAGGAATAACGATTTAATGACGACTTACTATGTGATGCTCGCAGGTTTTCTCACATCTTTTGTTGTGTTTGTGACTGAGGTAATTTTGATGAATTTAATTTATAATTTATTTATTAAAAATTCACTGCAAATGTTTCTTCTTTTTTTTTTTGAAGTTCTTTTTCAAATGTTGCAATGAGAAGATCTTCAAAAGAAATAATAAAATAAAAATAACTCATCTAAAGCCTCTTGAACAAATTTGGGCAACAAAAACCACTACTGGTTACAGTCCACCACCATCATATTCGAGTTTGTTAGACAGAATTCACAATAATAAAGTCAATGATGCACTCACTGATGGATTGAGACAAATTATCAATGGTCGAGAGTACAAAATTGTAAAAGACGTGACAGGAGCAACTCGCTTAATACCATTAAGAGTACCGAGTGCTGCACTTTTCACATATTTTACATACAATAATTAAATATACAGGGTGTTTGTTAAAAATGGAAATACTGTTTATAAATTTCAAAAGCAATTATTTAAAATTAAACGGATTTTTGCTTTATTTTACTCAAGCTTTTTCGAATTTAGCTAATTTGGCAACACCTGTAATTGCCTCATCACCTTCCATTTCTGCTAATTTACGTTTATTTTCAGTCTCTCTCCATGATTTATACTTAGCTAAGCACATTTTGTTGAATTCTTTCATATTTTCCGATGGAAATTCAGCTTTTAGTGCTTCGGTATTCTGTTTGAACCATTCTAAGAATGTTAATTCGGGTTTTCCGTTCTTTTCTTTCTTTTCCATTGAAGTATCCATCGATTCATTTGTGTTTGTCTCATTTGTTGATTGCGTATCAGATGGAGGAGGAGTATTGTATCCCAATGCCATGTCTGAGAGATGACTAAAGGCGTTTGATTTTGTATTTTGTTGAATATTTGCTGTACTACTGCCTGATGTATTCATTTTTCGGAAAGGATTCCGACCTGCAATTGATCGTGGTTTTAAAATTGGTCCAGGTCCGATGATAGGAGATGATGACAGTAGAGGATTATTTGAGTTTCCATTCAATAAGGCATTTGGTACCATTTCAGGATCAGGCTCAGTTAATTTTTCTTCAATTTTTTTCTGACGTTCTTCTACGACAGAAAATGAGTCTTGTAATTTTTGTGCAAGATGAATTCGTCCAAGCCCACTTGCATACTTTGCTGCTGCTGGGATGATTTCAGGTAAGGCAACGAGATCGATTAATTCTCGAGCACGATTTTCCAATTCAGATTTCAAAGCCAATGCAAATAATTTGATTGTATCTTCTTTGATTTTCCGTATCGGATCTTGCACTTGTAGTACTTTGCAACTCAATAATTGTTCTTCAAGTCGGGATTTCTCCAATTCAAGATCACACAATGGAAATTCAATTTTGTATGATCCGACAAGAGGACGTGGAATTGTTAATGGATAGGATGTGCCACGACATAAAATAGCATGAATTTCTTTTAAACGTTCACTGACACTCACAATAAAGAAAGTATCTGAGACACCTTTTGTATGTTCAGGTCCATTCCAAATTGGAAACCAACAACCTGACTTGTGTCTATATAATTTCATAATACCACGTGAATCATAAATGATTGGAGAACCTTCCTTAGTAAAACCTAGCCATATTAATTTCGATCCTGGTGTTAATGGAAGTTTAACTTCTTTGCATTTGATATTGTATCCAAAACAATCGATGATCATTAAATTTATACTTTGATCGTCAGTTGGACTTGCAGCACTATGATATGCAACTAAAATCTGCTCATCATGAGCTGCTAAGGCAACGACTGGTCCCGACATACAAATAATTTCACGTTGCGTTCCAAGTACAGTAAAAATTCTTATAAATCTAGAATCTGTAGCAACAGCTACCACTTTATCTGAAGCACAAACAGCTTGAATTTCTTCAGTATCAGGCATTCCAATTGACCACTCGCGACTTCCAATTACTCTCAAAGTAATGCAAACGAGTTTACTGGGTGCTTCGCAAGCCAACGCCAAAACACTGCTACTCAAAGACGCCATAGTGTGATTGAGGTGATTATTTAAATGAATACCATGATGAGTCGAGGTATCGTGAAATTCAACTTCAATTGAGTCTTCGGCATCTGTTTTGTGACTACGAACTATTCCAACGTGATTCCAAACCATAAAACGATGTTCCAGGGAAATAGGAGTTGATCCAGGTTGAAATGGAGGTTGCAAGTCGACAGTACGTATTGGAAGATCTTTTACTGATGCAGGTCTACTGCTTTTTTCTGATAAGTTTTCAGTTGAGCCATATTTGAGAGTTTCATTTTTAATTCGTTCCAATGAAACTCCGTCATCTTCATCATCATCTAAGCCCATATTATCTCTTTCTTCTAGTGCTTCTCCATCTTCGAACCCATCTGTAATGCCAAGTCTATTTTAATACAAAATTTTTTAAATGATTTTTTATACTTACATTCTTTGTAAATATCATCAACACCATCATCCTGGTCATCCGCAACGGATGGAGCTCTTGAAGCTTTTTTCTGCTTATTCTTCGTTTCAACCTTTTTTTCAATAATTTTTTCATTTTGATCAATTGCCTCGGTTATGAATTCAATTTGACCAGAAGAATCGGAAATAACAAGTTCTCCTTTGTACTTTTCTTGATTTGGATTCCATGAAATCGAGGTCAATGCATTCATATCAGTAGGCTTAACGTCACCACTCAAAGGCTTTTTTGTAACAAAATCAAAAATAATCAGTTCGCCTTTGGAGGTTCCCGTTGCAAGAAGTTTTCCACTTGGCGAGAAGCTACAAGAAATAAAATTTCCTGCTGCATTAGCATCTTCCAACGAAGAATGTTCACTCCAATCGTCAGTATTTAAAATTACAATTTTTTTATTTTTACAATATGCAAAATATTTTCCATGGTTTGGTGCAAATGACATTGCTCCATAAGACAAGGCCGTATCAAATGTCTTGCATTGATCTAGACCAGAAATTGTGTGAATATCTTTTTGTTTAATCAAATCCCAAATTTTTATTTTGCCATCACCAGCTTTGCTGGCAAGTAAATTTTTTGGTCCTAATTCAATATTTGTTATAGGACCTTCATGGCCACACAACTCAAAGGCATCTTCTGATTTATCTTTTCGAACCACTTTTAATACGAAATCTTCGGCTCCAGCAGCAATCCAGTCTGAATTTACACGAATTGTGGTTGCCGATCCTGTAAAACGAAACTCAATACCATCTTTTTTACAATCCGGAAATGTAAATGCTGAGACAATGTGCAAATCCGTTGCGACTAAAATACGATTATCATACTGAACAACACAATTAACATATTCAGAGACACCATTAGATACTGCATCATCATCGTCCTTTCCATTCCATATACGAATATCACCATCTTTTCCACAAGAAATCATCTGACTACAAAAGTTGTGAAATTATGATATTAGGTAAATGAGAAAATAAATTCTAATACTTACTCTCCATTTTCACTATAACAACAATGAGTGTAGCCACTGCAATGAGCATATCTTGAAATATATCTTCGGAATCCCATAATTTTAAAGGAATTTCTATTTTATTTGTTAAAATTTACAGCGATCACCTTAAGTTGATTTTGGCGCCAAGTTTGAGGTGATTGAAACCTGGGTTGAGAAATATTTGAATTTTCAGAGAAATGTGTTGCATTAAGTTTTCCTTATTATTATCAATTAAAACTCCTTAGTGTCCTAAAAATACTAGAAAATTAAGTATTTAAAATTTTTCTTGATAATTAAAGGATATTTTTTTATCAAATGCAAGGAAAAAATTAAAACGAACGGTTTCTTAAAAAGTTTAAAACAACCCACCTTGCACTGTAATGTGTTTTTATTTGTCCATGGCAAGGCAACTGTCAAAGAGTGAAATGACATTTTCTTATCAATAAAAATAATTTGCAAAACAAAGTGCATGTCTAATTTTAAGGATTTTTAGATAGTTTTTATAGTAAGAAAAAAGCAATAAATGTTTAAAAATAGATTAAATCGATGCAGTGTTTGACGTTAAGGGGTTAACAAATGGAAGATATTGACAATATTGTTATTCATACACTAAAACAAATTGGATGGTAATAATTTTAATTCTTAATGAGATAACATCAGTTAATGGAAATTTTATGTTTTTACAGTGTTTTAGATGATGATCTAGTTTCATTGACGCACTTCACTCCCGAATTACTAGTTCATGCTGTTTCAAAATGTCTAGTTCTCATAAACTCTGATTTGACTGAGGATTTGCCAAAATCGTTGCCACCAGGAATGGCACAGCGATATGCAGTGACTCAAAAATTAGCAGAGGCTGTAAAATCTGTTGGATTTCGGGGTGACATTGGATATCAAACATTACTGTATTCTAATACAGTGGAAGTGAGACGTGTTTTGATGTATTTAGTGGAAAATCTGCCCAAAGAAGCTGATAAATCTGTGCCTATTATTGATGAACTAGATCCTGTTAGAAGAAAAGAATCTGAAATTGCATCAAGCATTGCTGTGCAACTGAACACTCCATGGGTCCCCGACTTTTGTAAACGTTCCAATTTTTATAACAAAACACAAAGTGGGGCCACACATAAGAAATTCGCTCCTAAAAATCTCTCACTGCCATATATGCGAATCACCCAAAAGCATATAACCGAAGAAATTAAAGAGTATTGGAGACGACATTCACCATCTGTTTTCCAACAAATAGATAAAAAAACACTTTTGCCTTCAATACTACAAGAAAACGATCGAAGTTTATGTGCTATTCCAAAAAGTACTTTAAGTGCAACATCTTACGATAGTCTTAAAGTAATCGATCGAACCATCAGCAAATCCAGTAGTATTGATGGCATTTCAGAACGATCAGCTGGAACCAAACAAGAGGAGAGATTAGTTCAGGAACTTATCAAAAATGAGGAGAGCAAAGAAGAATTGGAATTAAAGGAACTTCTGGCTGGTGTAGAATCACTTCGAACACTTATCGAATCACAATCATTTGAACTTAATGAAGTTAACAGTAATTTAGATGAAAAAGAATTAGAAATCAATGCTTTAATGAATGAATTTAAATTAATTGAATTGGAAAAAAAGACTGAAGATCGCTTGGAAATGTTACTAGAAGACCCTGAAAATAGTATAGAAAAATTAGAAGAACGCCTAATAGTTAGTAATGAAAAAATGAAACATCTTCAATCACAATGGGACGATGCTAGAGCACCAATTGAAGCAGAATTAGCCGATGCAGAAAAGAAATACAATCAAAGAGATGTAAGATTTAATTATTTATTGTTTTATTTTTTTTAATCTTTCTTTTTCAATAACAGAAAAAAATAATTGACGAAATTCAACGAATTCGTGAAACTCAAGACGCTCTAATTGAAGATTTACAATCAAAGTTGGAACTTCATCAAAAACTTCAACAACAACTAGAACGTGTTGATCGAGGAAAGACACGTAGCGAATTCACAAATCGTATTCTCGAAATCATATCAAACATCAAGAAACAAGAGAAAGATATCGAAAATATTCTATGTGAAACGAGACAACTTCAAAAAGAGATTAACATCAAGACAGGACAGTTAGATCGGCAATTTACAGCAACTGACGACCTCATATTCAAAAGTGCCAAAACTGACGATTACTCTAAACGAGCTTACAAATTATTGGCGACCCTTCATGCCGATTGTACAGAACTTGTGACTTTGGTGGAGGAGACTGGTACAATCGTGAGAGATATGAGAGATTTGGAAGAACAAATCGACATGGAACGAAGTAAAAATGTCGAGGAGAATCTAGCAAGAATTACAGCTGATTTAGAAGAAATGGAAGCAACGATTCAAAATTAGCCTTGTACTACCGTCCCAGTTTCACGTAGTTCAATCAAATACTCTTTCACATTAATTTTATTGATAGAAAACATATCAAATCTGCATTTTGTTGGTATTTTATTTAAATATCTATATTCCGTTAATTATAATTAGCTCGCTTGATGAATAACAATAACTACTGACTATTTTTTGAATTTGTTATTAAAATATTAATTTCGTCTGCGATCAATGTCCGGTGGAATATAATTCTCATCAGCTTTTCGTGGAACTTTTCGCTTGCCGAACCATCTCTTTGGATAATAAACACGTTTTCTTTCGATATCCAAATCAATCTGATCTTCATTTTCAAAGAACCATAATTTTCGTTCTTCTGCTTCCATTTCTTTTGTGAGTTGCTCAACGTTTTTAAGTCGTTCAGCTCGATGTACCCGTTCAATTTCTTCTTTAAGACGTTTTTCTCTTATTTCAGTCCAAGCCGAATAAATCTAGAAATTTTATTAATAAAGTTTGTTTTAAATCTATTTTTTTTCTTTAATTTATTTATTTTACCTTCTTTTGTTGTTCAATCTCTTTGGCTTCATTTTCTTGAACCACACTCTTACATAATTCATTGAGTTTTTCCTCGAAATTGCCTTCAATTACTTTGTGACTACTTCCGACAAGCTCAATGGCACTTTTTAATGCATGAAAGGCTTCTGTTTGTTGTTGCTCTTCAACTTTTGTAAAGAACTCATTTATTTTCTCGATAACATCTTTCTCCAATTCTGATCCTTTACAACTTTCAAGTAATGTCACCGCGTCCTCATACTTTTGATATATAGCAAGACCTAATAATTGAACATTATTTCCTATTTTTATATTACCCAATTTTGAATATTCTCGTCCTATTAAAGTAAGTGTTTTTCCAACCAAATGTTGACTATCTTTGATATCAAAATGATCATCAAAATATGGGTTTCTTAAAAATTTAACACGAACTTTAATTTCCTCTTTCTTTTTTTTCTTTTTCTGTCCAGCTTCTGCTTCTGGTTCTACGGGCGGTTTAAGATCATCAAAAACTTCAGGATTTCCTAGGTATTTGTAACAAGCAAACAGTGAGAGTGCTCTCGTGATTGGATTACTAAAATCTTCTTGCAACATGAAAATTGTGGAAATTCTTGCAGCTTCTTTGAATTTTCCAGCTTTCAATAATTTATCAATTACTAAATTAGCCAAATAATCATCAAGAAAAACACCATACTCAATCCTGTTATCGAGAACTTGAATTATTTGTCCAATTTGATCGTATTCTAATAAATTTCGAATGTATGCATGACCGGTCGAGTCCAAAATATTTGTAGCTTCTGGGGTTTTCCTCAATTTATTAAGGAGATCGGCAATTTCATCAAAATGATTATCATCCGTCACTTTATTAGCATAAATATCAATATCAATAGGACTTGCCGTATTTTGTTGATTAAATTTCAATTCTAATTCATAATAAAAATTATCGGCTTTTACTTTTTGTAAAATTGGATTGGAAAGACGAGCATTCCAGGTTTCAGTTAAATTAAAAGCTTCAGATAGGAAAGTTCTGACTCTTATCGGATTATGTCTTAAACGAAGACAATGCTTTGAGATGCTTGCCAACATGCTTTACTTTAATTGAAGTACTTTATTTTTCTTTCCGGTTAATTTTTTTTTTTAAACTTGTGTTTCACTTTAATTTGAACATAAACATGGACTACACTAAAAAATCATATGGTTTTGACAGATTTTGCAAGAGCAACAAATTTGATCCCTTCAAAGTACGCCGCCTTTGGAAATCCATTGGAAAATGAATTCAAATAAAAAAAAATTGCACACTTCTTTATCACAAATTTCGGTTAAATTAATTCAGTCGATTCAGATCTGAGTAACAGACTAGACAAGAAAAAAAAAATAAAAAGTCAAAATGCCGAATTGTTTGGAACAATTAAAAGCTTTCACGACTATTGTCGCTGATACTGGAGATTTTGAAGGTATTTATTTTTTATTGTCAAATTTTATTTTAAAATTATATCCTATATTTTCTGACTATAAAATTAAAAATGAATAAAATTTTACAACTTGTTAATAATTGAATTCAATGAATTTTCAAGTTATTTTTTTTTGTTCTGGTGATAAAAGTTGAAAAAATCTTAAATTAATATATTCAAAAATTATAAATTCTTAAAGTAACAGATAGCTAAGAAAAAAATTACAATAAAAAAGTTAAAAGAAAAAAATTGAACTACATTCTCTTATAATTTAATTTAATTTTGGACATAAAGTTTGTAGTAAGATTATCTCATAAAAATTTCCAAAAAAAAATAAAAATAAATAAATTTAATATAGATGTTTCATAAAGAGATTAAAAAAGTTATAAATGATATGAAGGGCGCTTATCAAAATTTTTGTATACAAATATTGATTTATTCAATACTTATCTCAGTTTTTTTTACATTTCTAATTATCGATGGATGAAAACAAAGTTCATATTGATTTAATAGATAAAATGAAGAAGATTGCTCCGAAGTTGACCTTCATTATCTTCTCTTGACAAGAGATTCATTTTAACATTTTCGTTCTTTCGTTCGAATTTGAAATAAAAAAACTTTCTATATTTGGTTCAAAAAACACTGTCTCAAAAAATTAGGGTTTTCTGGGAGCATTTTCATAGTGAGGTGGTGAGGCCACTGCTTTGCTGACTTAAATAGTTTTCACGCTGATTAAAAAGCTTTAAAACAGGGACTATTAACATATTATGAGGCTGTGTTGCAATGTATGATGCTCCCATTTGTTGTCCGGAATCCTTTGTAAAGTTGAGGTTCGGGTTTGTTAATAAAAGCTGGAACCTGTTCTTCTGGGTTCTGGGCTGGCTCTTGATCTTTAACAGGCTTATCTGCTTTTTCTGCAGTATTAACTTCCCAAACGTGGCTTGGACCATGGATATGTTGTATGCTAGACTTTCGGCTGTTAATTTTAAAATAGTTGAACTTTTCTTTTATACCAAATTTATTGGATACCCTTGTTTTAAGGCTTTCGAGATCCTTCCTTTTTTTTTGTCCGCATGTGACATGTTTAAATATTTTATGAAAAAATGGTAGCGTCTTTTTATAAAATTAATTAGCTAATTAGCTTGAATTTTTAATTTAAATGAAAGGATTGAGAATTCCAGTTTACTTTAATAAAATCCCATTAAACAAAGACTACTGGGAGCTCCCTAATTGTCCTTCGATGCACAAGACTTTTAGAAGTAACTTTTTAGAGTAAGTCTAAAATACTTTATTGTATTATTTGACGGTATGTGTAAAACTGCTAGAAATATACCAATGGAAAATTTTGAAGAAAATTGTTTTTTTCTTTCTTGACTGTTCTTTCACACTAAAAAAATGGATTTTACACGTGTTACAACATTGACCGGGTTTATTTCAATGTCAGATGATTGTTGTGTAATATTTTTGATTTTACCGGCGAAATTGTTTTCTCTTTTCCCTCTTATTTATAGTATCTACAATAAAAAAGAAAAAATAACACATTTCTTTTTTTATTTTTAGCTCAAAAACACTTTTTATTTATCTTTCGATTATTGTCTTGTTTATGGAAACTTTAATATCAAAATGAGAGGTTAAAAATCTCACAATTAATAACACATGATGTTTTGAAAATCATAAATTTTTTTGGGTTGGTTAACATTTAATTTTTATCCATTTTGTGTTATCTCTTTTTTTGTTGTCAAGCTCACATATTTAAAAATACCTGTTTGTTTCTGTAATGAATTTAAAAAAAAAAAATAACACATAAACCCATGACATGTTCTGATCGAGTGTTCTGACTGTTGACTGAAAAATAAAATTGTTTATAATCAAAAAAAAATAAAAATAACTTTTTATGATATCACGCAGGAATCACCAACTTACTTTAATGTTAATGCGTGCATATCATTTATTTTTATTTATATGGTGCGAAAATCATCTGATTTTTATGAGTTTCTCGATAAAAATTTTAACTGTCAACAAGATAACAGTTCTCTATTTTTGGAAAAAAAAAATTATAACTTTAATCAAAGATCTATTATTATGAAATATCTTATCATGTTTAAATTAAAAAATTATCAAATTTTTTTTCAGCGATGAAACAGTACAAGCCAACGGATGCCACCACAAATCCAAGTCTTATTTTTAAGGCTGCCTCCATGTTTCAATACCGACCATTGCTTGAAAAGGCAGTTGCATATGGTAAAAAGGCTGGAAAAACTCTTGATGAACAAGTCTCTGAATCAGTTGACATGGTCTTTGTGTTGTTTGGATGCGAAATTTTGAAAATTGTTCCAGGACGTGTAAGTTGATTTATGATAAAATAAACTTTTGGAAACTTTTGCTGAAAAATCATATACCATTAGGTTTCAATTGAAGTCGATCCTAGACTATCATTCGATAAAGAAGCAACAACAAACAAAGCATTAAAGATTATCAAGATGTTCGAAGAACAAGGCATTAACAAGGAAAGAATCTTATTCAAAATTGCAACAACATGGGAAGGCATTCAAACTGCAAAGTGAGTTTATTTTGGTTTTTTTATTTGTCAGAAATATTTAAACAATTTTTATTTAAAGGGAATTGGAAAAATTCGGAATCCATTGTAACATGACCCTTCTTTTTGCTTTCCCTCAAGCAGGTTAGTTCAGAATTATCGTTTAAAGTTATATTTTTTAATTTTTTTTTAATAGTGGCTTGTGCTGATGCTGGGGTCACTTTGATTTCTCCATATGTTGGCCGTATTCTTGATTGGTATGTTGCTCATCATGAAGAACAAAAGTTTGATGCCACCAACGATCCAGGAATTATTTCCGTAACAAAAATTTACAATTACTACAAGAAATTCGGCTTCAAGACCGGTGTAATGGGAGCATCTTTCCGCAATATCGGTGAAGTTGAAGCATTAGCTGGATGTGATTATCTTACAGTGTCTCCAAAACTTTTAGCTGAATTGGAGAAATGCAATGATGTATTGCCACGAAAATTAGATCCTGAAGTTGCCAAGAAATTGGATATGGAACAAGTTCACATGGATGAACAGACATACCGTTGGGCAATGAATGAAGATCAAATGGCAACAGAAAAACTCACTGAAGGAATCCGAACATTTGCTGAAGACGCCCGGAAATTGGAGACCATGTTACGTGAATTGATCGAAAAAAGTGCATAAAGATTTTATGTTCTAAAAGGGAGTTGACTCGCTTTTTTATATATTTTTGTAAATCTTATGTAAAATAAACTTCCCTTTACCTTTTTTCAATAAACTCAGGATTTTATAAAATATTGCATTTTTAATTTTATTAGTTGGCAAAAAGCTCCTTTTTACAATTAATTCTTTCAAATTACCGCCTTATTTGGTTTAAACTAAATGGAAATAAAAACAAGTAACGGCCTGTGTAATTCTGACAACTTATTGGTGAGCTACAATATTGCCCCCTCTCAATAAATTTTAATACGACGCCTTTGAAAACCAGTTACACGATTGATTCAAAGCTAATTCACTATTGCATTTTTGCTCAACATTTACTTGCAATTTTAGTCGGTCAAAAGACGTTAGTATGAGTACAGACAGTCAAAATAAAAAAGTTAAAATGTCGAATTCCTTGGAACAATTGAAAGCTTTAACAGTCATCGTTGCTGATACTGGAGATTTTGAAGGTATTTTTTTTTAACATGCTTTGGCCATGACGTTTCATTCTGATAGTGCAAAAAATAGCGGCAGTGAAATTGCATAAATATACAGATAAGAGGGAAAATATTAATTCATTTGAATTTTTTTACAACATGTGAAATAATTTATGAAAATTCAGAACAAATTCAATGTCAATGTACTTTCTAATATCACTTTATGAATTAAAACACCTAATCATGCGTGGTTGACCTTTTGATCAAATCTGTATTTATAGAGACTTCGTATAAAATTTACATGTTCCGATCAAGTGTTTGTTCATAGAACTTTAGTTCAAAGTAAACATAAAAAAAAAACAAATAACGTTCAATTCGTGATGACCTTTAAAAGTTATGATATAGATCATGAAGGTATTCACGTGAATATTTGTTTCAATTAATTTTATCACCCTTCAATTTTTTGTCTCGTTAAAGCCATGAAACAATACAAACCAACAGATGCCACTACAAATCCAAGTCTCATATTGTCAGCCGCTTCAATGGACCAATATCGACCATTGATTGACAAAGCCATTAAATATGCTCAAAAGCTTGGACAAACAGTTGATGAAAAAGTTACGGAAGCATCTGATATGCTTTTTGTCTTATTCGGATGTGAAATTTTAAAAATAATTCCTGGTCGTGTAAGTTGAATTACAATAAATTACAGTGAAAAGATTCTAATAATGTTTGAAATATATCCAAAGGTCTCAATTGAAGTTGATGCCAGATTGTCATTTGATAAAGATGCCTCAATCAAGAAAGCATTGAAGTTTATCAGCATGTTCGAGGAACAGGGAATTAACAAGGAAAGAATTTTAATTAAATTGGCCTCGACTTGGGAAGGAATTCAAGCTGCAAAGTGAGTTTTTTCATGATTTAATGTATTTCATTCTAATTTAACGTTATTTTAAAAATTTCTAGTGAGTTAGAGAAAAAACATGGAATTCATTGTAATTTGACTCTCTTGTTCTCATTTGCTCAAGCAGGTAAAAATTTTATTTCAAAAATTTGAAAAAGAATAATTAAAAAAAATTAATGTAATTTTTATTAGTTGCTTGTGCTGAAGCTGGCGTCACTCTTATTTCTCCATTTGTTGGTCGAATTCTTGATTGGTTCGTTGCAAATACCGATCAAAAATCATTTGAGCCAGAAAAAGACCCGGGAGTTGTTTCCGTTACAAAAATCTACAATTATTACAAGAAATTCGGATACAAAACTGTTGTAATGGGAGCATCATTCCGCAACGTTGGAGAAATTCAAGCATTGGCTGGATGTGATTATCTCACTATTTCTCCAAAGCTTTTGGGTGAATTGGAGAAAAGTGATGCTGCAATTCCACGTAAATTGGATGAAACTGTCGCTAAAAAATTGGACTTGGAAAAAGTTCAAATGGATGAAAAAACATTCCGTTGGATGATGAATGAAGATCAAATGGCTACCGATAAATTATCCGATGGAATCCGGAAATTTGCTGTTGATGGTCGCAAATTGGAGACCATGTTACGTGGTTTGATTGAAAAAAGTGCCTAATTTGTTTTGATACACGAAAAAAGGTGATGGATGAATGTTCGTGTTGCTGCAATTTATTTAGTACAACTAATTTACTTTTATTTTAAATTTAACGAAGTGATACATTTGGCATTCTCATACAAATTTTGATAATTCCTTAAAAATATTCCTTATACAAATAAATTAAAACAAAATTTTGGATACAGTACATAAGAATTTGATTTTTTTTACTAATTTATGTTTTTGAGTTTTTTAAAGAGCTTGTAATTTTTGAAGTTGAAAAACTTCATAAAAAAACAGAATATCTTAGATTGGACTGAGTTTTTTTTTAACTCCTCGAATTGTCCTATAGCCAAAAATTCATGACCAATTATGGTGGGATTCTTCTTCTGATTGTTTATTTTTTTTCTGAAGTATTTGGCAACTCGAGCAGGTTGTCGTACAAAGATATATTTCATTAGGTTTCAGTCTAGGTTAGGTTAGGTTCTACAAGGGCACCACCGCGGTCTCAAAGAGTCCTATTGTGGTCTAAAGTCAGTCTAAAGTCTTTCAGTCTAAAGTCGACCTAAATTAGTTTAGAAATTTCAAAATACTTTTGTTAAGCAAATTTATTGAATGAAGTCAAAATTTAATTATTAATATGACTTTATCTTAATTCTTAAATTTTTTCTATGAGATCGCAATATTTGTGACATTTTTATATAAAAAGGGTTAAAAATAATATTTTCTTAATTTCTATAATTTAAATTTACAATAAAGGAACAAAAAAAATTTTGCTTAATCTAAATATCAGTGGGCAATAATTGACTCTCACCCTCTATTAAATGTATCTGAAAAGCTTTATATAACAATCCAACACCCAATTGTTTTCTTTGTTTAAAATTCCACGATTCAGTTACACCATGATAATGACCTCTTACTTGATTAGTTAAATTATTCATTCCAATTGCATCAATTATTGCGGCTTCTCTTGTGTATGCTTCACTTGGTGTGATGTTATGGAAAATATTCATGCTAACAACTCCATGTCCATTCGTCCAAATATTTAAGATTCGCTTCAACTTTTTACTGTCTATTTCTTGTGTTTCTGAAATTGGATTTACGGTCATTGGTTTGCCTTTTACGTGATTTGTTTTATTACGTGGAAAATCTTCAAGAGGCTGAGCGTGACGATTGAATTCCTGAAAGTTTTCCTTGTTAGAGTTGTTCGATTTCAGGAAAATCCGTATTGCTTCATACAAATGAGCATAAGGACGACTTTTTTTGCCTTTACCAACATAGAAAATTGCTTTTATGAACTGACGCCATGCTTGCTCTTTGGAAATGAAAAGATGATTGGCAGCTAAATTGTTCAGCTCGCGTGGATCCATTAACAAATATATGAAACTCATTTTTTTATTTCCTTCTCTCGTATTTTTCTTATTTGGTTTTTGTATAAAATGACGAACCATTTGCTCTTCAAAATTTAAGAATTCAGCAAATATAGATTGTCCTTGATCAATGGATTTAAATGTCTTTTCGAGTTCTAACGAATAAACAGGTTGATTATTTGCACGATTTTCAGCTAATTGTTCAGCGATTTTGGGATCTCTTTGATACCGAACTAACCGTTGTAAATATAGTTTTTTTGTACTTTTTGTTATAGGTCCTGGCACATCCCCAAATTGCGTTAGCTCTTTTCTTAACAGATCTGTATCATAATCCGTGTTCAATTTAAAAACTGTGGATCCAGCGGAAGTTGTTGAATTTTTATCGCTTTCTTGATCATTTTTTGTCTCCTGGAAAACAGAATCAACGGGCAACCGTTTCTTTTCATAGAAAATCATATGTTTTTCCGGATCCTGATGCACATAATGTTCAGTTTTTTGCATTACAATTTCAGATTTAGTTGGTGAATTAATAAAATCCGATTCACGTACAGGAACATTAAGTTGATTATTAATTGTGGATTCTTCATCAGATTTAGCAGTTAAAAATGTCTCATCTTCTGTCATAAGACCTTCGACGTGTTGAAGTGTGTCACCTGTAAATAAATTATTATAAATCAGTGTAAATGAGAGTATTAATAAAAATTTACCAACAAAACCATTTATTTCGTCAACGACTGTTGTGATAATTGAATGACGATTCATATGATCTCTAATCTTTTCATTCCATTGTCGAAGTTTATCAAAACATCCACTTTCTCTTACATTTTTTGTAAATTCAGCTAAATTGTCCTCAGTTAATTCAAAAACATTCAACTTCATTTTCTTGCTTTCTACAGGGAATAATGATTGTCTCACAGTTGACGAATTATTTCTGCGACGATGCGTTATATTGACATAATATGGACTAGATTTATCAAAATTATAATTAATTCGACTAGGAGTAATTGATCTATCAGCTTCCAAATAAGCTTTATTTGCACCACCAACAGACAAATTTTTCTCAAAAACATTTGGAGAACTTGCATTACTGCTCAAATTGTTTAAATGAGCCGATTGCAGCAAATCTTTTGCATTTTGTTTCTCACTTTTACGTTTTTCATATAAAATGTAATTTCGCACAAGTTCAATCATTGGCATACATCCATTACTAATCGCATAATATATTGGTGGGTTCATATCAGCATCCAAGCATGTCTTATCAGCACCATGTTTTATCAAAATCTTAGCAATACTAACACGATCATTCATTGCTGCAATATGAAGTGGAGTAAAAAGTTCAGACGTTGTTGGCTCATTTACTTTTGCTCCGTGTTGAAGTAAGTAATAGAGCACTCTTTCAGCAAACCAAACATTTTTGATACCACACAAATAATGCACTACAGAAAAACCTTTTTGATTCTTCGAATTCGGATCATAATTTTTGTGCTCAATGAAATTTTTTAGCACTTCAAATCGTTCATCATCAACGTTATCAATTAAATTTAATGCGTGGTTTATTTCTATGAGGCGATTCATTTTTAATTTAAAACATTTATCTGAAAGGAAATCAAAAAACAAAGATGAATAACGAAAATTTTTGTAAGGTACTTAAATACTTACCATGAAATAATTAAAGAATTGGCTTGTAAAACAAATGCAAATAATTTATGTTACGAAAAATTTTATATTTTTACTACTTTTATTCATTTAAAATGTATAAAATAAAAATTAAAAGAAGACATATGTTAACCGAAAATTAAAACTGTTTACAAACAATTGTGGCAAACTTTACCCTTATGTGTGGATTCAAACGTGTTTTAATACATGTATTGTATAGAAATTTGTTGCGATGGAGTGTGATTTTTTATTTAAAATCATTTAAACTAAATTCAATCTTTTTAAAAGGTTTTAACTTTTTAGGGCATTTTTTTTAAGTCGTTGCTCTGGTTTGCATGATCAGGTTTTTTCTTGGATAGGTGAGCTCATGTGGATCAATTTAAATTCAAAATAACAAACAGATTGGCCAAAAAATGACAAACACCACTTGAACTACCCTGGATCGGGGCTTTAATGTCTCACCAGTACTTATAGCATTTTTGTTATTGAAATAACGCCAACGTTTTTCATAATATAAATTTTTTGTTTATTATTAAATAATTACATAACAATTATAATTTTTTTTTTGCTTCTTATAAAATTTATTAAATTCTTTTCAGTTTATATTACTTATAAATTAATAGCAGCCGTTTCGTGATGATTATTTTCAGCACGTTTTTTCCTAGCTAGATATCTTTGTAGTGGTGGGATCGAGAAAAGAACCAAGCCACTAAAGCCTATTGTTACTCCAGCGAGAATGAAACCTGGCTCATATTTTCCTGTAAAATCATAAAGTGATCCAGCTATTGGTGGTCCAGCAAATGAGGCAAGACCTTGGAATAACAGAAGTATTCCAAATGCATTTGTTAGCTTATCTAAACCTAATAAATCTACGAGTATAACGGAAGTTAGACCGACATATGCACCAATTGTGCATCCAAAGATAGATGCATAAATGGACATTGTGATGAAATCAAAGCAGAAAATTGATAAGGCACTTGCTGAAATGAGAACAAAATTAATTTTATGAACTAAAACTTTTTCTTAGGATTGACCTACCAACACCACAAATTGTAAGACATAAATTGTAGACCAATAATCGATTAACATATGGCTTATCACTGAAATATCCTAAAATGATCCTTCCTATCGTGTTAGCAATTCCAATAATTGACAACAAATAACTGCCTTGTTTACTTGATAATTTTAAAACTTCAGCTTGTGCAGCAATATAAACATATGGAATATTAAATCCGATACTTGTGAGGAAATTTGAAACAGTAAAAATAATGAAAACTGGATCTTTCAATAACCCAAAACTCAACATTTCATTGAGAGTATCACGAGTTTCAGGTGAACATGGAATACAGCCACACATTTTATCTTTTTCCTCGATTTCCGCTACGTCCTGCGTTTTCAATGTTGGTACTGCAATTTGGTGCACAGACCCATATCGATGTCTCTCACTTCCCACATCACTTGATTTGGACTTATTTCTATGCAAACTATGGATTGATCCTCGGTAGAAAACATCTTTTTTGTACATAATTCCACTTCCGGTTCGTCTTAGTGCCGGAGATCGTGAGTTCAAAAGTGGTTGACTTACAGCTAATCGATGTGTTTCTTCTGTGATGGGAGCATTTAATTTTCCATTAGAATTATTGTTGTCAATTGATGGTTTGAGAAGTCCATGACCTAAACTATGAGAGCGTTGCATTGGAGTTAATTCTTCCTCTGAAGTTGGACTCAAATATGTACCAACACTTGTTTTCTTTTCTCGTGGAATCTTCTCTGAATAAGTTCGGTTAGGTGTGTCTATTAAATGTAATAAATTAAATTAAATCTCAAATTTTATCCTTAAAATAATTGATACATACGGTCTCCATTTGCAATTTCCTTGAGTGGAATTTTCTTTTTTTCATGTTCTAGCGGTCTAAACATTGCTCCGAAAATGGCACAATTGAAAACAATTCCTGATATTACCAATAAAGCTCCTCTCCATCCATAATGAGTAATTAGTGTTTCTGTTATTGGTGCAAAGATCATTCTAATATAAAAAAATATAAAAAGGTTTCTTTGATGACAACAAAAAATATAATTAAGTTAATACTAACGTTCCAAATCCTGATCCACATACTGCGATACCTGTCGCAAGTGATCGATATTTCTCAAAGTACATCGTCACACTTACAATAGCTGGTAAATAAATTAAACCGAATCCCATTCCAGCTCCAAGTCCGATTGTGATGAACAATGTGAAGACATTTTGGGCAAAACAACTTAGAATTAAACAAACACCACCGAAAAAGGCGCCTGCAATTGTGACCGGTCTACAGCCATAACGATTTACAAAAGCCGATGATATTGGACCTGAAAAAAATTATCATATAAGCAAATTGTGATTAAATTCAAAATTTACAATTGTAAAACCTGAACAAAGTGTGACTCCAACAAGAATAGACGCGATCCATGCTGTGTAACCTTTGCCTTCATTAAAGTAATCCAGAAACTCAACATAGAATATACCAAATGAGTATGTCATTCCATCAGCTAAAAAAATTGAAAATAAAATATTATTAGATTTGTTTTTAAAAAACAATAACAATTATAATAACTGATAATGAATGAAATGAAGTTCTTGACCTGTTATAAAATTATAAGAAAACGTATGATTTTAAAATAGAATTATCAATTTTAAGGCACGGCACCATTGAACGATTTTGAACTCTTAACACACATTAAAATATTTGATAATTTAAATGCAATTGTGAATATTATCTAATGGAAATGCAATTTACATAAAAATTATAGACATTATTTTTATAATTATCATTTATGTAGACAAAAATATTAAACCTTGATCAACATCGATTACAAAACCTTCAAAGAAATCATTATAAAAACCTTAAACAGTCATCAATGATACTGAAATCATTCACAAGTTCATAACGTGCTGATAACATGAAAGAACTCTAAACTTGACAACTATTTCAGTAATTGTTTCGTAAACCAAAATACTTATTGGTTCCGTAATTTTCCCAATCTTATCTATAAATAAGCTGATTAGTTAATTCTAATTTAATGCCAATATCTCCACATTTTCTTGATTTTTTTTATGATAAGGTATCTGATCAATTACTTATTGCGAGGTATTAATTGAAAAATATCAACATTTTTATCTTTGATCGGGCAAATTTTGATTTACAATTCTTTATGAAGAAAAAAATGTCAGTTTGAATTTCATAATTTTTTCATTGAACATTTTTTGTTATTTAAAGCATTGCCTTGACTTGCGTTTTCTCATAAAAACACATGTTCGGATTTTATCGGAAAATCCACATGTTGCTTCAATTATAAACAATTATATTTATGTTTTCCATTCATTAAAAGTTATTATTTTGTTGTACAGAAGATCAATCATTAAATTGAAATAGATTTTCATTATTATGTAATTTTTTATGTAGATAAGATTGAAAGGAAATGAAACCTGTTGCTCTTTGTAATTAATTTTGTTTATATCTTTATTAAGTAAAAAGTGCTTTCGAATAAATTATTAGTGAATGAATTTTACTCATCATTTAACATTGATACGAATTTAGATTAGATTAATGGTCAATGGTCTGTTCATACTACTTCAGTCGAAGCTTCCATAGTAAGAGCCTTTTATCTTTGATCTAACCACGTGGGACCTACAATCCATACTGTCAACCTCAGGTTATATTCAGCGCCTCTGATACCAATAGAAAATTTGAAAAGGTAATGGGAATTTTTTTTCATGTAAATGAACTATTTTCCGAACAATTTCCTTTTTGAATTGAAAACTATGTTTCTATGTTTTTCTATTCAAAATGTTGAATGGTACCGTAAAATTTTATTTTTATTTCTATTTATCGTCATTTGATGTTATCCTTTCATTTTTTATTTGCATGTTTTTATTTTACTATAAACTGTGTCAATATTAATAGATATGTGTTTGTTTACATAAGTCATAAATGTTGCTTATATGGATAAGTGCTTATATATTTGTTTTTTTTTTTTTTTTT